>CAUYRT010019463.1:0-134945 GCA_963574885.1 Lepilemur ruficaudatus
GGCTAGATCTTTTTTTTTGGTTTGTTTTTTCCAGTCCTGATTCCACCACGTGCTCTTAGCTTTATGTACTCTGTGGATGGATGGATGTATCTGCTTGGTCTTATCCCTCAAGTTGGTAGTTTCAAGGAACAGAACAGGGACGTCCCTAGACACATGGACCTAAGAGTTGACACCTGAGGTCATGGTACCAGCCAGCTATGAATATAATTGGCTGTACTTTATTATCTGAAAGACATTTTGTGATTCTAGATACATAAAGATAAATTTTGGCTGGGCATAGTGGCTCACACCTATAATCCCATCACTTTGGGAGGCCGAGGCAGGAGAATCACTTGAGGCCAAGAGTTCAAGACCAGACTGAGCAATGTAGCAAGACCCCATCTCTACAAAATACAATTTTAAAAAATTAGCTGTGCCTGGTGGTCCTAGCTACTTTGGGAGGTTGACATAGGAGGATCGCTTGAGCTCAGGAATTTGAGGCTCCAATGACCTATGATTGTGCCACTGCAATCTTAGCCCAGGCAACAGAGTGAGACCCTATCTCAAAATAAAGAAAAAAGATAGGTTTTGAGATACGTTATTAAAATCAAAAAATACTCTTAACTGCATTTCTCAGATCAGTGAGTCTGAGGAAGGCTATTCTTCAGTTTGTTCTATTTGAAGTTTTTTACTGGACCTGTAGCTAGTGGTGAATTCCTCAGAATCACCTCCGCCTCCCCCACCATACACAGGAAATGTTTTTTGTTGAATCTGTTCGAAAACGGCGAGCTTGTATTATGTAACATACAGCATATCCTTTTAACTCTAATATCATTATTTTATCCAAAATTATGCATGCACACCACTCTCCTCTTAATATTTCTTCTTCTTCTTCTTCTTCTTCTTCTTCTTCTTCTTCTTCTTCTTTTTTTTTTTTGAGACAAAGTCTCGCTCTCTTGCCCTGGGTTGAGTGCAGTAGCATCATCATAGCTCACTGCAACCTCAAACCCCTGGGCTCAAGTGATCCTCCTGCCTCAGCCTCCTGAGTAGCTGGGACTACAGGCACATGCTACTGTGCCTGGCTAATTTTTTCCTGTTTTTAGTAGAGATGGGGTCTCACTCTTGCTCAGGCTAGTCTCAAACTCCTCCTGGCTTCAAGCAATCCTCCTGCCATGGCCTACCAAAGCACTGGGATTACAGCCTGGACAACATAGCAAGACCCTGTCTCTACAGACAAAAAAAGGAGTCCATTTTGAACTTTCCTCCACCATCACTGCCAAGCAAGAAAAGGGTGTCTGGGTGAATTGACAGTGTTCTTTTATATTAGCAGTCCCAGTATTCCACAATCTAAGGGCAGTCCCTGTGTATGTAAAGATTGAATGTGAATGAATCTTGGAGGTAGGGACATTTTGGTGTTCTGTTTGAGAAATAGACGTTACACTCCGTGTGCTTAGAGTGGCTAAGCACATAGACTCCACAGCCAGACTGTTGGGTTTTGTCATTTAGGCTGGGTTATCTTGGGCAACCTCAGTTTCCCCATCTTTAAAGTAGAGACAAAAAGAGCATCCATCTCAGAGCATGGTTATCAAGATCAAAGGGATACTATACCCAGAGGCCTAACACAGTGCCATAGTCAGTAAGTGATGGTTTCTATTATGAAGGTTTTAATTTTAAAGAGCTTTGGGAAATAAAGGCCAAAGGAGGAAATGAAGTCACCCATAATCTCATTCCCTAGAAATTACTATATTATAAAATTCTTAATGTAAATCTATTGTATTTTCATATGCATACCTATGTGTTTTGTTCACTTTCCATCTTCGTGATCATTTGCCTATGCCTATAAATAGTTTCTTTAAAGAAATTTTTATAACAATGTATGGAGTTGTATGCATTGTTATTTATTTACAGTCCCTGGGGTTTTTTTGATTATTTTCATTTTTTTTTCCTGTTATGTTGCAGTGAATAATCTTTTTATCTCCATTGCATCTCTTGAGTGGTTCCCTTAGGATAAATTCCTGGAATGGGGGAATTGCTGGGTCAAAGGGCATGTGCATTTTTGAGGCTTTTGATACACACTGCCTGGTCTCCTGTAGGAAGGCGGAGTTCCTTGCCACGCCCCCGGCAGAGCAGGGAAGCATCTGGAGAAGCAGCCATCCCCTGTCTGCTGGCTGACGTCTCTGGTGATGCTGCGTGGGTTATTCACAGAGGCAACAGTTTCTCGCTGTCTCTATTCTCTTTGTTTTTCTTTCCTTCCCCTTTGTTTCCCTTCTTGGTTTCCTGCCAAACAGGCTCTTGTGAAAGGACTGCCTAATTAACCCTGTGCTAATTAACAATTTAAAATTACACAGTGCGACTGTTCAGTGTTTAATTCTCTGGGAGCTGGAGCAACAGCAGGCACCCCCTCCCCTCCCTCATAGCCTCATCCCCCACCCCAGCCTCCCTGCCACCGTTGCATTTAACTCGGTCTTGTCTCCTTATCAGCCTTATTACAGGCTGATGCTGTCATAAGCACGTTTTTAGTGTGAAGAGGCTCCCCTTGATGAATGGAGTTTTATCATTTTAAACAATCTTTGATCAGTAACGACTGATGATACTTGTAAAGATACAGAGTGGCTTTATGGGTGGTTCCGAGGGAAAGATAACTTGGGAGATGAGCAAGGGTGGGAAGGTGTTGGAATTTCCCTTTCTCCAATGGCAACTTTAAGTGCTAAACAGAAAGAGAACGTTAGTGCCAGCTAGATTACTCCTATAACTTTCTTATTGGAAGGATGTGCTCTTTTAAAATCTGACTGAATTCTTAAAAATACCACGTCCAGTACAATATTGAGGGTCATTGAGTAGATCACTTGGACATTTTAATTAAAGGGAATTTAGGGGTTTCAAAAGAACCCCCAAATTCCCTTTAAAGAGGGGGTGCTGCAGGAAGGGATGAGGGTTGAGGGTGCATGTGTGCTGGCCCAGTAGCCAGTGAAGGGTGGTGAAGGGGTGCAGAGCTGGGGTGCAGAGCTGGGGCGCGGGGGGACTGAAGAGAGGCACGTGTGTCCGGCTGGCAGGGCTGCCTGGGAGAATGCGGAGACCCACTGGGTTCCCAGGCTGCCCTCTGTAACTGAAGATCATTGATTTTACGGGAAACCATGTTTACAGACGGAGTGCTGATCGACCTGCTGAGTTGACTTCTGCCTCCTTAAGTAAGAACTACCTTTTTCTTATTGACTGGCTGATAAACAGCGAGAGAGACTGCCGGCTGGGTGGGAGAGTGGTGGATGCCCTGAGGCCCTTGAGCTGCAGCATTGGGAGGTTGCAGAGACTTCCTCACCTCTGTGCACCGGTCCCCTCTTGTCCATCCCCATCTCTGAACATCCTGGGGACCGGTGGGGAAGTCTGAGACCAACCTTCCCTGGTTACCTGGCAATACGGGCACCAGGCACAGAAAACTTGGCAATCTGGTGATGATGCTGTGAAGCAGAGAGTGGCTTGGGCTTTAATTTGGGTTCCCGAAGGATGGTCTGAAAATGCAGATTCCCATGGTGGGGGTTGTTAAAAGTTTGCATTTGTCACAAGCTCCTTGCTGAGGGTGATGTCAGTAGTCCATGAACTGCACTTTGCTTGCTTGGTGAGGTTGCAAACAGTTCTGCTTGTCGTGGCCAGCATGCGTGGAGAGGAAGGCCAGACCATGCTGCTTGGGTCCTGATGTGGGACCCTTCTTTCCTACCTGCATCCTCATGCTCTTCATGAGCCCTTGTCCCCTGTGAATCTGTGGGCTCCTGCGTCACCCCCACCGGGTCATCTATCTTTCAGAGGTGGTTACAACGTCATTCTTTCTTGACACCTTCTGCCTTGGAGTAGCAAACAAAGTAAGGAAGTTTCTAAAAGTCCCAGCCCCTTAGCTGGATAGTTTGTGGAGGAGGAGGAGGAGGAAGAAGAGACAGGAGCAGGAGAAGCCCACCAATTAATTGGTAAACGCTTGCAGGTTTCTCGGGCCCAGCCCAGGCTGGAGAGGAGATTGGCTTTGCTGTCGATAAACAAGTCCCTGGTGCAGCATCAAAGCTGTTCTCCTTTATCAATCGTGGCCTCCCCTTCCCGCATGTTCCTGTAACTTACCAAGCATTTATGACATTGATTTTACAATCGGGCTGTTAACCCTCCCGCCCCTTCAGGCCTGCCAACCTTTTTGGCCTGAGCTGTCAATCAAATGTCATCCAGCCAATCAGGAGCCTCCTTAAGAAGAGCCACCCTGGATTCTCACCTGTATCCCAGCTAAGCCTTGCGAGGAAGTCCCACTGCGTTTGCTGTCTGGTTTGGTTTAGCGTAGTCATCTCTGTTGCAAATCAGTATGTCCTTTCCAAGGCAGTCACACGGAACTTTGTCGTCACGAAGGCTAAGGTCGTGAGAGGGGTGTGTGTGTGTGTGTGTGTGTGTGTGTGTGTGTGTGTGTGTTTTAGACATTATGTCACAGCCTTCCAAAAAGTTACTTCTTCTGAGACTTCTGGTAAGCCTGCCTTCCCCATCTGTTCCCGAGGGGGAGCTGTTGGCTCATTGTGCAGTCGAGAATCAAGAAATGAAAAAAAGTCTGGGAAGATGGGGGTTGGTGGGGAGGAGGGAGATCCAAGCCCAGCCGAAACCGTCATCCGCTGTGTGTGAATGAGATGGCGGGTAGAGAAGCTGCCGAGTGCTCTCCAGGAGGAGCAGCAGGGGAAAGGTGTCCTGGGACTGCAGGCAAAAGATCAGGGCGTTGCGGGGTGCTGCGCTGCCTGTAGGAGCAGCGCCAGGATGGAATAGACACCCCTGCGATGGGTACGACGTTGCCGCAGGAGCGGAGCGGCTTGTGATCTGATGCCTCCCTCCCCGGGGACTAAAGGTCTCACAGAGCACATTCAGCTCAGTGGCACTTCGGAGTCGGAAACGGAAAAGCCCCAGGGCTGAAGGACAGCTGGTTGGGTAGCGACTAATAACTTAGAGGCAGGTGTGGAGCTGGGGCTGGCTGAGCCCAGCTGCCGTCTCAGCTTGCCGCTAAGATCCTTGCTAGCAAAAGCCACCAAGCACGTGGTGAACAGGCTCCCTCCAGACAGGGCAAGAGAGATGCTGCTGGAAGGGGAGTTGGCAGCTTGAGAGTCTGGTCAGTTCAGGAAACCAAGCTCACGTTTTGCACCTATGCATTTTTAGTCTGAAGCCAGCTCGGTCCTATGCAAGGGAACTCGACTCGTTGGGGCAGAGGAGATGGGAATTTGGGGACCTGTTTTCTCTTGCATTTCACAGTGGTCAGAATAGCATCGGTCCTCTTTTTGGGTTTCGCCCCTTGGTTTTAGTGCTTATAAAAATGGGACCTGGAGAGAGGATGCATGCAGCCAGGGGCCCTCTTGGGGACGTTGCAGAGTGCGTGTCGGCTTACACACTTGCCCTTTCACCCACCCGCGCCTTCTTTGAACTCAAACCAGGAACGTGGTCATTTCAAGCAGCAGCAGCCTTTCCCGGCTATAAGTATATCCCTGTTTACCATTACTGTTCTTTTCTGGGGGCACTAAGCCTTCCTCCTCTTCTTGCCCGTCCCCTGCGTTCCCCTGGCCCCCAGACGGTGTGGGCAGCGGGGGTGACTGTGTTGCCATCTCTGTGTGGCGGGGCTGGAAAGATGTCCCCAGGCACCTCTCCTCCGCTGTGGCCAGACGCCTGGCCCCAGCTCCACACTGTGCTGGCAAAGAACGGAAACTCGCACCTGCCTCCGGGGCTGGATCACGGCACTCCGATGTCAAGGAGTCCTGCTCCTGGTGCCCTCTGCCCGTGTTCCCCACTCACACCACGGACCGGCGCTGCGCGTCTCTGTGTCGTGGGTGTGGACAGAAGCCTCTTTGCGTGCGCCCCGTGTGCGGGACCTTAGCCTCGGCCCTCCTAACCTCTTTCCTTTCTCTCTCTCTTCCCCCTCTCTCCCTCCTCCCCCCCTTGCCTCCGCCCTTCAGGTCCGATCCTCCGTACTGGGTGCAATGAAAGCTCCACGCAGGCCTTACCATGGAAGGCTGTGACTCGCCCGTCGTCTCGGGGAAGGACAATGGGTGCGGTCTCCCTCAGCACCAGCAATGGACTGAACTCAACAGCACCCACCTCCCTGACCCAGCCAGTGGCATGGAGCAGTCCACAGGCGAGAGCCACGGGCCCCTGGACGGCCTGAGGGCCCCCTTCAATGAGCGCCTGGCGGAGAGCCCTGCGCCCGCCGGCCCGCCCGCCGAGCCCGCCGGCAAGGAGGTCCGCTGCAACGCGTGCGCGGCCGCCTTCGCCAGCCTGCAGACCTACATGGAGCACCACTGCCCCGGCGCGCGGCCGCCGCCGCCCCTGCGCGAGGACAGCGCCAGCGACACCAGTGAGGAGGGCGAGGAGGAGAGCGACGTGGAGAACCTGGCCGGGGAGATCGTCTACCAGCCGGACGGCTCCGCGTACATCGTGGAGAGCCTGAGCCAGCTGACCCCGGGCGGGGCGGCCGGCGGCGGCGGCGGGCCTCCCCCGCAGCTCCTTCTGAACTGCCTCCCCGGTGGTGCGGGCGGCAAGCAGGGGGACCCCTCTTGTGCTGCGCCCGTGTACCCGCAGATCATCAACACGTTCCACATAGCCTCATCCTTCGGGAAGTGGTTTGAGGGCCCAGACCAGGCTTTCCCGAATACCTCAGCCCTGGCGGGGCTCAGCCCCGTCCTGCACAGCTTCCGCGTCTTCGACGTGCGACACAAAAGCAACAAGGATTACCTGAACAGCGACGGCTCTGCCAAAAGCTCCTGCGTGTCCAAAGATGTCCCCAACAATGTGGACCTGTCCAAGTTCGACGGCTTCGTGCTGTATGGCAAGAGGAAGCCCATCCTGATGTGTTTCCTGTGCAAACTCTCCTTCGGGTACGTCCGTTCCTTCGTCACCCACGCGGTGCACGACCATCGAATGACCCTGAGCGAAGATGAGCGGAAGATTCTTAGCAATAAGAACATCTCCGCTATCATCCAAGGGATTGGCAAAGACAAGGAACCCCTTGTAAGTTTTCTGGAACCAAAAAACAAAAACTTTCAACACCCTTTAGTTTCCACAGCTAACCTCATAGGCCCCGGACACAGTTTTTATGGTAAATTCAGTGGCATTCGAATGGAAGGGGAGGAGGCTCTCCCGGCCGGCCCGGCCGCTGGGCCCGAGCAGCCCCCGGCCGGCATCTTGACCCCCAGCAGCCTGTTGAACCTTGGCGGGCTCACCAGCTCGGTCCTGAAGACCCCCATTACCTCAGTCCCCCTGGGGCCTCTGGCTCCCAGTCCGACCAAATCCTCAGAGGGCAGGGACTCTGGGGCAGCGGGAGGGGAGAAGCAAGAAGCGGGAGACCCCGATTGCTTCTCCGAGAAAGCAGAGCCAGCCGAGGAGGAGGCGGAGGAGGAAGAGGAGGAGGAAGAGGCGGAGGAGGAGGAGGAAGAAGAGGAGGAGGAGGAAGAAGAAGAGGAAGATGAGGGCTGCAAAGGACTGTTTCCAAGCGAGCTGGACGACGAGCTGGAGGACAGGCCCCACGGGGAGTCTGGGGCCGCGGCAGGTAGTAGCAGCAAAAAGGACCTTGCTCTCTCAAACCAAAGCATTTCTAACTCCCCCTTAATGCCTAATGTGCTCCAGACCCTGTCGAGGGGCACAACTTCTACTAGCTCTAATTCTGCTTCTTCCTTTGTTGTCTTTGATGGTGCGAACAGGAGGAATCGTTTAAGCTTTAACAGTGAGGGCGTCAGGGCCAATGTGGCAGAGGGCGGCAGGAGGCTGGACTTCGCTGATGAAAGTGCCAATAAAGACAATGCCACAGCACCAGAACCAAATGAAAGCACAGAGGGCGACGATGGGGGCTTTGTCCCCCATCACCAACACGCCGGCTCCCTCTGCGAGCTTGGGGTCGGGGAGTGCCCCTCGGGGAGTGGCGTGGAGTGCCCCAAATGTGACACGGTCCTGGGCTCCTCACGCTCGCTGGGCGGCCACATGACCATGATGCATTCTCGTAACTCGTGCAAGACGCTCAAGTGCCCCAAGTGCAACTGGCACTACAAGTACCAGCAGACGCTGGAGGCGCACATGAAGGAGAAGCACCCGGAGCCGGGGGGCTCCTGCGTCTACTGCAAAAGCGGGCAGCCCCACCCCCGGCTGGCACGAGGCGAGAGCTACACGTGTGGTTACAAGCCTTTCCGCTGCGAGGTGTGTAACTACTCCACAACGACCAAAGGCAACCTCAGTATCCATATGCAGTCTGACAAGCATCTCAACAACATGCAGAACCTGCAGAACGGCGGCAGCGAGCAGGTCTTCAGCCATACTGCCGGGGCGGCGGCTGCTGCGGCGGCGGCAGCCGCGGCGGCCAACATCAGTAGCTCCTGCGGGGCCCCCTCGCCCACCAAACCAAAAACCAAACCCACGTGGCGGTGTGAGGTGTGCGACTATGAGACCAACGTGGCCAGGAACCTCCGTATCCACATGACCAGCGAGAAGCACATGCACAACATGATGTTGCTGCAGCAGAACATGACCCAGATCCAGCACAACCGCCACCTGGGCCTCGGCAGCCTGCCCTCGCCCGCCGAGGCCGAGCTCTACCAGTACTACCTGGCCCAGAACATGAACCTGCCCAACCTGAAGGTGGACAGCGCCGCCTCGGACGCCCAGTTCATGATGAGTGGCTTCCAGCTGGACCCCGCCGGGCCCATGGCCGCCGTGACGCCTGCTCTAGGTGAGGATGACCGCGCGTGTGGGTGTCATGAGAGGGCCGTAACTGGGGAAAGCGGAGACTAGACGGAGGGAGTCCTTTGCATTCGCTTGACTTTACCTTCTTGAGTTGCTTTGTGTAGACCGGAGTGTGTTACGGTCAAATATTTTTTCCAAGAATCCTTTGAGCTCTGTGGCGCATGGGGAGGAGTTGATGCATTCGGCAGAGACACGATTGTACTCGGGCTCCGTAGGGCCAGGATTAAAGTTTCAGTGTTTCCTCCAGTTTTTGGCTTATGATCAACCTTCTTTTCTGTTCCCTTTCTCTGTCTTTTTCTCAATTTGAAAAATCACTGCAATCACCCAGAACTTCGCTATTCCATTACATATTTGTCAGAATGTACAGAAAACTGTGCTGGGACAGTCATCTCAATAAGTGGAACAAGGATGATTATCTCACTGGCTTTAATAAGGACAGTCATCTCAGGAATTCGGAACCATAGTGTACCTGATTCACATAACCAAAGGCTTGCTGAGCTGGAAACCATTCAGATAGATTTCTTTCAGAATTCTCCACTATTTATGGAAATCTTGATGAAAGAGATGTGTTCTTTTTCTCTCTTATTTTGGTTTCGAACTCCTGACCTTGAGGAATCCACCCGCCTTGGCCTCCCAGAGTGCTAGGATTACAGGCGTGAGCCACCGTGCCTGGCCTTTTCTTTCTTATTTTGGGTGAGTTGGTGGTGGTTAGTATAGTTGGGAATTAAATTGCCCTGGGTCGCTGTAAAGGGTCGTGTGATAGATGAGAAACAAACAAACCAGTTGTAAAGTTGTCCATCAAGGAAAGCTAAGTTTTAGTGTCAGTTACATCTTGGTTTACGGAGCCTTTGTTGCCGTGAAAAATGACCTGTGTATTGGAGAAGTTGAACTGGCTGTGTCTGGACACCAGGTCTTACCAGTGGGCTTACTGCATCTAGAATAGGACCGAGAGTGTGGGATTTGAATGCTGAAAACTGAGAGTCTTTACGTAGAAGGAATCATGCCCACTTTGGGGATAGCTGCTAGTATAAGGAAATCTGCAAGTCAGTTTCCTGAGGACTGGATCACCCCCAGCCTCTCCCTCTTGTGCCTTGGACAGGACCCTGCCGCCCTCTGTTGCCTAATCTGCTAACTAATATCTTGGGACCGGTGGCCATGGCCTGGATTAAGCAGTATCACCTTACTGACAAGGGAATAAGTTATTCTGGGCACCACAGTGTGAGCAAGTCCCTTCTTTCTGGGAGGGTTTTGATCAGGGGTCCCCAACTTTTTTGGCACCAGGGACCAGTTTCATAGAAGACGATTTTTCCGTAGATGGGGGGATTTGTGGGGAGGATGGTTTCAAGATGATTCAAGCACATTACATTTATTGTACATGTTATTTCTATTATTATTACATTGTAATATATTATGAAATAATTACACAACTCACCATAATGCAAAATGTGATGCCGCCCTGATCTGAAAGGAGGCGGAGCTCAGGCACTGTGAGCCGTGGGGAGCGGCTGTAAGTACAGACGGAGCTTCGCTTGCTCACCTGCCACTCACCTCCTCCTCTGTGTGCGGCCTGGTTCGTAACAGGCCATGGACTGGTACCTGTCCGGGGGTTTGGGGGCCGCAGGTTTAACGACTACCCAGGGGGCCAGACCTCACCAGTTTGCCAGTCGTTGTTTGTGTGGTGATTTAGTGCTCATTGTTGCGGATGAGGTCTATTTCAAAGCATTCAGTTTGTTTTTCTGGCTATGTATTCAAGTTTGGATCCTTGGTACTTTAATTTTATTTTCCATTCTGAAACATTTGTCCATTGATCCTTTATTACCAAATGACTTGAAGAAGTTTGACCCAACTGGTTGATCACAGCTGTGTAGGGACAGTCGTATCTGTGCAAAAAGTGGACCACGCACACCAGGGGGACGGGCTTCGGTATCTAGGATGTTCTTTAAAAACCAGTAAGAATTGGGGTTTTATAGCCCTAAAATCTTCGGAAGCAGAACTTGGAAGAAATCAAACATAATGGAGGTGGAATAAAGACAGAAAATGGATGGGTTCATATTGGGTCAAAGTGAGATCTTTTTAATTACCTTGAAAACAGATAGGGAAGGCTTGACTGGAGAAGCAGAGACATGTTTTGCATTCACACCCCGTAAGTGTCTGTGAGTCTTGGGGTGTCACATACTGTCCCGGGCAGTCATGGCAGGTACAAAAGAAACAGAAGAATGAATCCCTGTATTGTAGACACACATAAAAGATCCACGCTTTGTTTCTTAAAGACAGTAGAGCTCTTCCTTCCAAGGACTTTATCCAGCCGGGTCAGGAAGGGACCTTGGATTTCTAGTGTCGCCACTTGTCAGCGAGGTGAATGTCTGGAACGACCTGTTCCTTCCTTGGGCCGTGAGAGCTGTTGAGATGGTGCGAGAGCCATAGATGCTTCGTGTCAGAGCTCGTGTGGAAGTGTCCAGAGGACTTAGAACTTGAGTTGTATGACTTTCGTAGGAGAAGCCAGCATAAGCAAATGAAAGAAACCGTAACTGCCAGCTCTCTCTGCAGCTCTGCGGACTTTCCCCATCTTTGTAAGATGGCTGTAAGTGTTATCAGACTTGACTGGGTTCTGCAGGGGGATCAAGTAGTTGTGAAGTACACTCCTGCTTACAAAGTTATTGTTCTCCTACTTCCCTTGACAGGACCTTCTCTTGAGCATTATCAAGCAGACACCAGTTCTGGGGATGCCTCCTTTCCAGAGGCTTTCAAGGGAAGGGTTGGGCCTCCTTCGTCTGGTGTGGGTGGATTTGCCACCATTGGCAGACAGCATGTTAGATGTAGGGCCACGTGAACATCCTCCCAAACATTCCTTCCGACGCTAAAGTTTAGCACAGCACCGAGAAAGGGGTTGCTCGTGGGGGCACCTGCATGTTTCCCGAGTAGCCAGCTAAGCATGAGGCTTAGTAGCTCCCCTGCTTCTGCCTTTGATTCTAGAACGTGCCTTTTGAGCCATGTGCCTCTCTGAGGATGTGCTTACGGGTAGGCTCTCATGCCAGGGTGTAAATTCCCAGGGTTAAAGTTATGGGCACGCAGGGAGATGGGGGCTTGCTCCTTTCCAAGACGGTATATCCGCCATGGCTCAAGATTCAAGGCCTGCTAAGTCCTTATTTATGGGGGCTCTCCTCCTAACTGCCTGTGAATTGGGTGAGGATCCTCCACTTCTTGGGAGCTGAATTAGTTCGTTTAGCCTCACAGATTTGCAGGATTCTAAGCCTTGGGTTGGTTTGTCCGAGGTACAGTCCTCGAAGGGAGTTTTTGCTGGCCCATCATCCTAACTCGTTTGATTTGCATTTCATTTTAAGAGCTTAGAATGGGAACAGGGACTTCTTTGCTCTGCTTGTTCGGAGGACTTCTCATTTGCACTCACGCATCCAGCAAGTGACAGCTGAATTTGTCTTTAGAGCGGTATTGATGCGCTGGGGTGAAATCTGAAAGGTGGAGGAGGTTTGATGCTCCAGGTGGTTGGCATCAGAAACAAATATATGTTTGCTCCTTGTCTTACCCTCCGGGCAGTTACTGCTTTGACTGTGAACACCAAGTACGTTTTGTGGATGTTGCCCAGCCTCCGTCCCCATTCAGGGACGGAGCTTTTAGGCTTTTTTTTTTTTTTCCCCTTTCTGTTTTTCTCTCTTGTCCTAAAAAGAATGTCATAGTTATGGCTCCTCTCACCAGGGGAGATGGTAAGAGAGACAACAAAACAGAAAGCTTCCTAAGCCTTCTGGAATGCTTGTGCAAAAGGTTTCTGTGGCTTGCTGGACTGTTGATAGCTTCAAACACAGCTGGTCTGCTTACTAGAGCCTGTACTGATCTTTTGGCTCTAGGTGTCTCTTGTAAATAAGAAAATCATTTAAAAAAAACAAAGCAAAACAACAAAACAAAAAACCTTTCTTTGATGAGCCACTAACTTGGATTCTAATGAGTCATTTAAAGAAAAAAATAATAACCTTAGCTGAACCACGCCTAAAAGGTCAGGTTTAATTTAAATAGGAATTGGGGGGTGTGGGCAGACCTAATAGCTCAAGTGTGTGTCTATGTGTGTGTGTGTATGTGTGTGTTCGTGTGTTCAGGGGAGAGGCAGAAATAGCAGCCGCTGCTCGGCTTTCTGCTTGACTGTCTGCTTCTAGGTAATGGACGGAAGGCTGCTCTTTCCAAGCCTTTCTCGGGATATAAATAAGACCTTGCTGTATTAATTTACTGCAGCGAGTGTGAGCCCGGCTCGGTGTATGCAGGGCAGTGAGGGACTGAAAGGGGAATATGGTGGAGAGGGAAGGGAGATCTTTCTCAGATCCTGACCTTCGAATTTCACCGCCCATCTTGGTCCACTTCCTGAGCGTGTAACATTTTGGCTTTTTTCACCTTCGTCTGGCACAGCGGACATTTGGGCGTCAGTGCAGGGTGCTAGTACTCCAGGGGGTCGGCGAGGACTAAGCGGGACCCCTGCCCCAGAGAGGGGATTCCAGCTGTCTGTGGTTGACTGTGGCTGCAAAGGGAATGTGACAGGTCCTAGAAAGTACCACATGTCACATAGTGCAGAGGCTCAGGAAAGGGAAGAGGTCGTCTTATTGGGAAGATGGGGCAGGGACTGGCGGCGTTGACCAGAGGGGCGTGGCAAGAAGTAGAAAGAGCATTCCCCAAATCTTCGCTTTGGAGTTGCGATGTCCAATGCAGTCGCCGCTTGTCACACGTGGCTACCTAAATTTAAATAATTAACAATAAAAATTCAGTTCCTCAATTGCACTAGCCATATTTCAAGTGTTCTTTCGTTGCATGTGGCTAGTGACTACTGCTTCAGACAGCGCAGCTCTAGGATGTTCCCATCGTCGCGGAAAGCTATGCTGGTCGGGGCTGCTTTGGATAAATTCTGGTCCCAATTCTGATTCGCCACGAAGGTTTGGTGTCTTGAGATTGCAGCTATAAGTCATTTCCGATTTGGGCTTGGGGGTTGGAGTTTTAGATTCTGTTGTATCTACTGAATGATATTTATTTCTGTCTTGTCTTGGATCTGAGAGAAGGGATGCATTGAAATATTCAAGAGGTTGTAGTTCCCAACTTTTTCTATGTGTTCTTCTCCCAAAGGAGGAAAACATAATGTCGGCCACAAATCTCAGAATGTCCGTAGAAAAGATTGAAACACATCAAGTTGACTTTTCTGGTGTGTTTGTTTGGTTTCCAGCTTGTAGCACCTTACAACACTTGAAATGTGATCTTTTTTCCCTGGACCCTGGTTGGGGGTGGCGGAGGGCTGGGTTGTGCCTCAGCTGTGGCCGTGAGCCTGGCCTCTGACTCTCTTCCTCTCTCCTTCCCGGCAGTGGGCGGTGAGATCCCCCTAGACATGCGGCTCGGGGGCGGGCAGCTGGTGTCGGAGGAGCTGATGAACCTGGGCGAGAGCTTCATCCAGACCAATGACCCGTCGCTGAAGCTCTTCCAGTGCGCCGTCTGCAACAAGTTCACGACGGACAACCTGGACATGCTGGGGCTGCACATGAATGTGGAGCGCAGCCTGTCGGAGGACGAGTGGAAGGCGGTGATGGGGGACTCGTACCAGTGCAAGCTCTGCCGCTACAACACCCAGCTCAAGGCCAACTTCCAGCTGCACTGCAAGACGGATAAGCATGTGCAGAAGTACCAGCTGGTGGCCCACATCAAGGAGGGCGGCAAGGCCAATGAGTGGAGGCTCAAGTGCGTGGCCATCGGCAACCCCGTGCACCTCAAGTGCAATGCCTGCGACTACTACACCAACAGCCTGGAGAAGCTGCGGCTGCACACGGTCAACTCCAGGCACGAGGCCAGCCTGAAGCTGTACAAGGTAAGGCCTGGCTCCACGAGTGGGCTGGGTGCCTGGGAGTTGGGCAGAGGACCGGGGAGGAGATGGACAGTCCGTGCCGTCCATCTCCTCCCCAGGCTGCTGCCTGGTAACCTGGTGTTGGATGGGGAGTCGGCGTCTGCTTCCTCATGGGGCAGAAGTGGGACAGGTTCAACTGGCAGCTGAAGGTTCTCTTTCTTGGGGGCCCCATTTCACGGGCAAGTTTAGCATACAGCAGGCTGACGCTGTCACGTCATCCCACTTCGGCCTTGACGGCCTTCACGGGTGGCTCTTGCATTACTCACTGTGTGGGCTTTTGTATGCCCTGCGGCTCCTGTGTGTCCCGTCTCTCCTTTGGGCATTCTCTTCTTTGCCATCTCTTAATTCCTTTTCTCCCTATTTCTTCTCTCTTGGATGCCCCAGGACCCTTCCCCCATGATGCTGGTATCCATTCAGCTGTGCGCTGGGCACCTGCTGTGTGCCAGGCACTGTTTGCACACGTGCCTACATCGGCGCAGGAAATGGACAAATCAATTCCTGCCCTCATTGAGCTTCCACTCTCCTGCCAGGAGATGGGTGAGAAGTATAACGAATAAATTTTACAGCAGGCTGCAAGGCGGTAAATGCCACTGGGAAAAAGAGTCCAGTGAGGGGGCTCCTCTATTCTTTAATTTTTCCCCTTTGTTTCCTGTGTTCTATGTCTTCTTTCTCTTCCTTATGCTGATGTCTTTCTTTCTTTTTCTGGACTTCTCCCATCCTCCTCTCTCTCTGTCCTCTCTCCCCTTCCTTCATTTTTTGTCCATTTCTTCTTTCCAAACCGCCCCACCCCCCGTCCTATCCACTCCGTGGATGGTAACCGAGGAGGAGGGGCTCCGGATACTGTAAATAGTCCTTTCACTTGCATGGCAGAATTGCTCCAGACGTTTCTATTGATTTTCACTGGACTTAAAGCCTCACCTTTTTCTCTAATCATCCCATAATGGCTTTAGTATGAACAATCAGGTACAAATCGCCATAAATCTCCCGGCCTCACTCCGCACACCTTCCACCCCCTCGCTCTGTCTTTCCATTGCCCTCACTTGGATCCTCAGCCTCCTCCTCTGCTTTCACACTGTTTCTCGTGTCTTTGGGCCCATGAGTGTTTGGGTTCTGCCGTTCCTGACCTGGTTTAATCCCCTTTCTACCAAGCACGATTTTAAATGGAGACCCCGGATGAGGAAGACTCCTGGTCCTCCCCCCATGCGGTCTCTGCCGAGATCAATGCTGTCATTTGTTTCGTAGTCACTTGTTCTAGGGTGGTGGGAGGCCAGTGCAACGTGGATGAGAAACCATTTTAGGGAAAGGAGGAGAAAGCAGGAGTGAGGTAGTGGGGATAGAATGTTCTGGAATGGACCACTCACACCAGCTTTGGTGCAGTGGGGAAGGGACTGGCACACCACACAGCCAGTCCCCTTATCCCAAATGACCAAGAACCGTCCTGGACTGGCTTAGTTTTGTGGCCCTGTTGAAAGCAAATGCTCTTTGCTGTCAGCGTAAATTGTCAATCTGAACTGGCCACGGGATGGTGCCGACGTGGCCAAGAAAACCCAATGGAAAAACCAGTGGAAGAAAGAATTTCCAAAGGATCCGACTGAGTAAAAATTGTACAAAGGACTCGGCGTGGCCATCGAAGGTTGTGTGCAACTTTGATGAGGGTCGTTTGGAGGTGGCATGAAGCTGGCCTCTTCTGTCCAAGGAGAAAATTGCCCTTTAGATTATGAAATGCACACAGTGATGATTCTCTCTCCATGCCGCATTCTCCACACGGCCGGAGTGTTGAGCAGGGGGCTGTCAGTCACTTGGCTTTGCTCCTAAAGGGCGTGGAACCTGGAGGATTGGCTGAGAATAGCCCTTTTTGGTCCCCAAACTGCATCCACAGATCACACCTGCAGAGTCATGGTGAGGTGTTTTCCAGGGCGGATGTGAGAGACGCAGTTTATTTGTGCGTTTCTGCACTGTTGGCTCTGGCCACTTACCCTCCTGGGCCTTAATTTTCTTGTATTTTGTTTCTTTGGGTTTTTTTTTTAACTTTTTTTAATTTTAAGTTTTTTGAGACCGGGTCTCACTCTGTCACCCAGGTTAGAGTACAGTGGCGTCATCATAGCTCACTGCAACCTCAAGCTTCTGTGCTCAAGGGATCCTCCTGTCTCAGCCTCCTGAGTAGGTGGGACTACAGGCATGAGTCATCATGCCTGGTGAATTTTTTAAATATTTTGTAGAGATGGGGCCTTGATGTCACCCAGTCTGGTCTCAAACTCCTGGCCTCAAGTGATCCTCCCATCTCAGCCTCCCAAAGTGCTGGGATTACAGGCGTGAGCTGCCACACCCAATTTTTTTTAATGGTAGAGGACACTGCTGTTCAAAAAAGTAGACACGTCCTCCTAGGTGTGAGGATGCAGGATAGAGCGTCCTGGGGACCAGCACCCAAAGGAGAGGTGCCAAAATAATGCATTAGGCTGGTACATGCCTGGGGGTGACCAGTTCCTGCGACTCAGGGTGGAATTCCTGCATCAGGAGTGAAAAGGTCAGTAGTGAAAAGTGTCATTAGTCCTGGGGTAATGAATATCCCTCTGCCTGGTGAGGCTGCCACAGGGGCTGGGAGCTCTCCCGCTCACTCCTGGGTGCCACAGACAGAAATATAATTCCAGTGCTTGTCCTGAGTCCCTTTGTCTCCCAGTGTGACCAAGACGAGCCTCTCTTGCCACGGAGGGGGGGCCTCCCTCTCACAGGATTTCGTAAGTGTACAGCTTTGGGGTAGGGACTGGAGGTGGTTTGAGAGTTGCTTTTGCTCCGGGCCATGGTGTGGCCTGCAGTAAATGGAGATTGATTGCATGTTATTTTTCCTCTTGCTAATGTAATCCATTAGCCCGGCACATGCATAATCAGTTTAGAGCACAGTTAACTGAATGTAATCGAGTTCTTTACTGTCTGCTAGGGAAACCGCTCCAGATGCAGCTGACCCGGGGAGGGCACTGAGCTCCTCCCACACGGCCCTCCTTATGCACCCCTCCCTGCTCCACCCCACCCCACCCCACCCCGTCCCAGGTCCCCAGCAAGGTATCCATGATTGGTCAGGGCGACTCCCCCAAGCTGCTTTCTGCGGCCGCCCGCTGAGGTGGCCGTGATGTGTCCGGTTTCCCAGTGGCTTTTCCAGCTGCAGCTTTTCTTCCTCTTTTCCTTTTTCATATTGGAGGAGACAGAGCCGTGGTCTCGGGAGATGTAGGCAGTGGCGTGGCTTTCGGTTTGTCATTTGACCTCACACTGGTCTAGAGTCAACTGCCCTTGCTGTCGTAAATGCTAGTGCGTAGGTTGTGGTGTTAGGACTGGATTTTCTGAAAGCGTGAGATAATTTCTAATCTGGGCATGAGAGGGTTGGGCTAATATAAAAAGGCCTGGTGATATTATCTTTGTTGCCTGGTATTGTACAGTTTGGGTTACTGCGTGAATACTAATTTGTAAACTGGGATTAACGTGCAATGTGTTCTTCCTGTGTGCACCTCCTGGAGGTGATTGGAGTAGGCTGGAGGGCCTGAGGCTCAGGGGGAAGCTCACTGCCCTTTTCTCTGGGTCCCCAGCTTGCTTCTGCAGAATGCCCACGATCAGATTCCTTGAATTTTTTTTTGTTGTTGTTGTTTTGTTTTGGTTTTTTTTTTTTGGTTTTGAACTTTGGCTGACTCTGGTCCAGCCTCTAGTGGTCATGTGTCCATATCCATGCCCATATCCTAACACCTGCCGTTGTGGGGACACTGTGATTGGTTGACACAGCAAGAGGCCACAGGCTCCAGCGGAGCTTTAATTCTGAGCTGTTGGTTTCTGCCCTTAGTGGTTCACCTGGAATGGAAGCGTGTTGTGGAGAAGGCACTTGTCTCACTAGGGCTGAGCTATAAGACCTTAATTCGGCATTTGTTTTTTATTTCACGTGTAAATGTAACGCTTCTCTCTTAGAGGACCTGAACCCTGGCCCTACTCCCCACCCCCTGCACCCATGGAGATGTGAGGCGCCCTTGCTGGCCTTAGTTAGGGGAGCAGCTGATACTGCCCCATGCCTGCTCCCTGCTGTGCTGCATGGATAGCTCGGCTTAGCTCCTGAGCCCAAGCTGTGTGGGTTTGGTGCTAGTGCAAGCTCTTCCGTGCTTACCCTGCCTTCCCGGCCCAGAGGTGTCTCTGAAATTTGCGATGTTTTCCACTTGGCGGGGAAGAGGGTTGCGAGAGGGCAGTTAGCAATCAAGTGCGCACCTGCCAACTATCAGAATCTGGTTTTCACTTTGATGTTTTTCTTCACCTGAGAGTGATTGGAATAGAAATCCGTCAACTTCAGCAGCTAGATTAAGACCCCACCAGAATCTATTACTCAAACAGTTTCCAGCTGGGGTTCCTTTGATTGGGCCGAGACTGAAGGTTTCATATTAATCTTAAATTATATACAGTGAGGGTTGTCTACCACCGTGTCGTGTCTGGGCCACATGTGAGCTGCCGTGGGCCAGCTAGGCAGACAGGAGATGAGAAGCCAGTGCCTAAGCGAGCTCCACGTGGATGGCACCGATTTATCAAAACACACACAGCCAAATTCTCCACATAGCAGACTTGTACTCACGCCATCCTCTGAGGATTATGCAGTGTGGACGGTTGTAAGCAACCCTCCATCGGGCTCTGCGTTAGAATCCATCTCAGTCCTTCCCCTGATGCATAAGAAACTTGTTGGGGCTCGCCCTGCCAGCAGGGTCGTAAAGTCATCATCATACGGTAGTGGACAAATCAGAAGATGTAGAAAAAGTCAGACAATGATTTGTTTTGAAATCTGCATTCTTCATGCTCCTCTGTGGGTACAGCAGGGGAAATGGGGTCTTAGGGAGACATCCACACACTTCACGCCCATAGGTGGTGACTATTGGCCATTGCCCTGCCCTGAGAGCAAAAAGTATAAATCTTCGGGGAGGGTCTCCTCCCCATTCCGTCTACCCGGCGTGGCTCCGTGTTTGAAGCTGTGGTGCAATGGTGTCACGATGTGATGCATGTCACGATATCATCTGGTTTATGTCGTGATTCTGCAACCAGTTACCGCAAACCTTGTTTTCTCATTAGGTAGACTATTTCTTGTTTGTTTGTTTGTTTAAGTACATCCTTCTGCCATTGTGTCCCCCTACCTGGGTGCCTTCAACCAAAAAATGAAAGGAGGGGAATGTTTTCCTGTAGGTGATTTAGAAGATATGAAAGAAAGGCCAGGTGTTCTGGTACATTTTAGCACTTTGAGCCCTCCTGCCGTCCTCCTTCTCTTGGAGCAGCCAGAGGCCTGAAGTTCGTTTTCCTCACTTGGCAGTGGGGGCTGGGGGCATGTGCCTGCTGGGCTGGGAAATGTCACGTGGGCCCGATGGGTCCTGGCTGGAGAGCTCAGGCGGCTCTGGCAGTTCTTCTGGCCACCAGTTAACTTCAAAGGGACTCCAGGAAGATCAAAAACCTAAATCATCTTTCAGGGCAGGGCTCATGCCAGGACCAAGTTAATCCATCACGGCTACGCCTTGCCAGTGGTGTGCAGTATGAAAGGTTGGTACTTTGCTGGGGGGGTGTTCTTTGCCCTTTTTTCACCTGAATCCCCACCCCCCCAGCCCCCATAGGCATTATTTCATACCTTTAGCTGATGGCCACAGGCATAAGCTTGGTCCGGATCACTCTGGTAGTGGAATTGTACACACCCTCACGTCAAGGAAGCAGGGCCAGTGTTATCTTTTGGCTCTACGCTTTAGACACCACATAATGGAATTGCAATCTTACTAGATGTGCCTATTTAAAAAAAAAAAAAGGCCGGTACTTAATATGCCACCTGTTGAAAAACCAGTTTTACAACCATCATAGCACTTTTATTTTCTCTTTTTTCTAAGTGCTTTGAAAAGTATTTTTGTTCTCTCTCTCTGAGTTCTTTTTGTGGTTAGTAAAGAACTGATCAGACCCTTTTAGAATAGTATTGTATCCTTAATTATTTCTTACAAGGTTAGCATCCCAAGTGTAATCTAAGAATATTAATACACTGTCGAGTCCCTGTTTTTTATGGTAAAAGTAATATGAGGAGTGCATGTTCACTGTAAAAAAATTTTGGAAAATCCAAGAGTACACAAGAGAAGAACTATAGCCTAATCTTACCACATGACAACCTATTTTTACTTTCTTCTTTTTGCTTATAACATAGGCATTTTACGGATTTGGAATGATATCGTATACATACAGTGTGATACCAGGGCCTTTTTGAAATAAACTTTTCAATGATTTTTAAAACAGAAGCGCTTTGTCGTCTACTCCAACTTTGCACAAGCCAACCACTGTGACATGTAGTTTATATCCTTTTGGGCTCTTTTCTGTGCTTCTGTGGATAGAAGTGTATGTGTGTGTGTGTGTGTGTGTGTGTGTGTGTGTACGCATACATGCTGCTCACTTAAAAAAATCTTTAAATATAGACGCATGCTATGCTTTCAGTTTGTCTTTCTCGTGTAACTTTTTATCATGGAAATCACTTCAGGTCAGTACATAGAGATCGAGGCCACTCTTTTTAATGGCTGCGTAGTATTTCATTTATTAGCCAGTCCCTTACTGATGTACATTGAGGTACTGGCAGCATTTTGGTATCGCAGGCAATGAGGTAGGGAACGTAAATCTGTGCGTATACTTGTGCCGTTCCATGAAGTGGGACTGTCGGGTCCCAGGGTGTGATGCCAACAGGTACCGTACTTTCCAGTGGCCCTTCGGAGACAAGGTGACCGTTTCATCCCCTCCCTGTTAGGGGACGGCCAAACCGCCACTGGGTGACCAACGTGACGTTCGTTATTTTTCCCTTTTCATTGTCAGATTGACAACGTTGTTCTAATGTGTGTCTCCGCCGTGGGTAGATACGGTGAACGTTTTTTTCGTGTGTTTTTTGGCCATTTGTTCTTTGGGAGCTGTTCTGTGTTTTGCCTTTGCCCTTTGTTCTTCTTGTTTTTTCCTTTTGCTGGCAGATGTGCAAGAGTTCTTGGTTTATCTGGGCCAGCAGCCCTCGTGAGCTGTGGGTGTTGCCGTAGTTTCTCCTGGTCTTTGATTGTCTTTAGCTTTGCTCACGGTGCGTTCTGACGACTTTCATTTGTATCGTGTCCAATCGTCCATCTTTTTCTTCATGCTTCCAACTTTACCTCTTTCCCAGGGAGGCTGTCTCTTTGCTGCGATTATGAAATAATAGAAATAATAACACCTGTACAGCATTTGTTACAAGCCAGGTGCTGTGTTCTCTCCGCTTTACCTGTGTTAACTGATTTCATCTATTGTTTTTCCTGTTTTCAAATGAGGATGCCGAGGCACAGGGAGGTTCCAGGGCACAAGCTAGCGAGCGTCGTTGAAGCCAGTGTTCAAACTCAAGCAGGCTGGCGTGACTGCACTGAAATTTTCTTCATTACTCCCCCCCATTTATGTCTTTAATCCATAAGGAATACATTTTGTGTACAGTGTGTTGTAAGACTCTTTATTTTCGTGTACGGTGTGATTTAAGACTTTCTGTTTTCTTCCAGGTCGGATGGTTAATTGTGCGACAGTTTCTTAAGTAACCATCCTTTCTTACCTGATGTGAAAAGCCATGTTTCCTGCTCCCTGTTCTCTCACTTTTGCAGAGCCTCTCTCGTACGCTGCGCAGATGAGAGCGGTCAGAACCTACCTATGGAGTCTTGCTGTTGGAAGCCCTGGGTCGCAAGAAGCAGGGACAAAAGGTCCGGTTCTGCTTTCGAGGACTTTGAAGTCTTGTGGACCAAGCATCTTCCTTTCACCTTTTCCTGTTTCTCTCTGGCATGTTCCCCATGGGGAGGTTTCTTGGGTTTGTTGCCTTTATCAAACCCTTGGGCCTGAGGGAGAAGCAGGGTGTTGGAAGACGTGCTGGGGTTTTATGGTGCCCTTACGGTGCCCTGTCACCTTTTATCTTTAAAAGGGGACAGAGAACTAATTCTGAAAAAGCATAGACTTTCCCTTTCTTATTCAGAGAGTGCATAGATGTCATGACTGTGTCTGCGCATTTCTAATATAAACTATTTTCAGGAAGTGGTGACAAGTCGCCTTTTGGATCCCAGAGGTGTCCCATGGCGTCTGACCCAGGCTGAGGAGCCAGAAGCTCTGATAACTACCACGGTGTCAAAATACTTGAAAGCCCCCCACATCCTCCAGTTAAAAGGCCCTAGACCGTCTCGTGAGAGAAAAATCTCAAAACTTTCTGTGCCTTCACCGCACCCCCACCCAGAGGAATAAGGAAGGCTATGGAATTCTTTGCATGAATGACATCTGCCGTCTTAGGGGTGGTCTGTAACCCACAGGAGGATTTTGCTGTGAATATTCCATTGCTTCTGCATTCCAGAGTAACTCCTTATGTTACAGTTGTTCTAGAAAAACCCAGTCTGGCAGGGAAGCCAATATGGCAGGTGCCGCGTAATGAGCCCGAGGCGTGAACTTGATGCTGAATCCTTTCAACTTGCTGAGGACTTGGACTAAAAGGGCAAATTTGAATACATATAGTCCCAACAGGTGTTTCTGGCTTTTTGTTTTGAAAGGGAAATTGTAAGAGAACAATTAGGCATTGTCAGGAACACTGTCAGGAAAAGGCAGGAGTTTTAAAATAATTACACAATACACCTGAACCAGAGTCTTTATTCTGTTTTAAACATAACTTGAAACTATAAATACTATTTAAGTATAGGGTGAGAAAAGCTGTTACTATGAAAACCATTTTGGTAGTACTAACTGAGTAATTTTATACTTTAATATTTAATAAAATTGATTTCTGGCACTTTTTTTTTTTTTAAAGCAACCAAGATGTGGGATGAAAGTTAAAAAATTTTTAACTGCAGAAAACCTGTCACTCATGGATATGGTGGAGATTGTTGGAACCGGAAACACTAGAGCGCGATGATTTGGAGTGAAAATGCCACCGCGGTGGCCTCGGCGTAGAGTTTGCCAAATACAGCAGAGAAAAATATGAATGTCCAAAGACATGTAAATTTCAGATAAACAACAAATAATTTTTAGTGTAAGTGTATCCCATCCGATATACTGATGCTCACTTACCTGAAATTCACATTTCACTGGCATCCTATATTTTATTTGGCAGCTCTACCTCTGGACGGCGAGGAAATTCTTTCATAGTGACCTGCTGACGGGCTCTCCAGGGACATAAAGGGAGCTAAGTGGCTTCCTTGTTTGGAACCCCCCCCCACTGCCCCAGTGGTTCCCAGCAAAGGAAGAAAATTATAAATACCTCTAATAACAATTTCTAATTTTTGTTATTCATAGAAAACTGTCTTACCAGATTTTCATGTTTTCTATGTTGAAGAAAATGCTACTCCCATAATGAAATCTAAAATTTTCTCCAGAGCTGTTCGTTAAAATTTATTTTGCATTTTTTTTTATTATTTCCTTTTATGAAATGCTTTTCCGTCACGCAGTAGGGCAGACGTCAGGTTGCCTGGTTCCATCGGTCACAGCTTTTGCCAGACGCTTAAACAACCCTTCTCTTGCTGGGCCTCCCTGGGCCTCCTCCTGCAGTGGTTACTTATACACAGGGCATAAAAATTCACGGCATGAGAGCGTCCGCTGTTGTCCCTGGAAGACCCCAAGTGCCTGGGATATGTAGGTCGCTAATAGGAAATGCGGAAAAGTGGGTTTGAACTGGGACTAATCATCGGGAATGATTAGGGAACCTTCTCCAGGGCCTACTTCGTCGTCCTCTAAAAGGCAAACCAGTTAGAAGGTTAGAAATGTTTATCTACTGAGAGTGTTTGATTTGTAACCTGTTAATTAGCGGGGCACGTTTCCAGGCCCAGAACAAGGCCCCCAAAGCATATCCAGTCTCTGAGGTCAACAGTCGAACCAATGTTTCCTTTGCCGGGACGGCCGGTGCATTGAAGTCGCTCAAGGAATTTCCCCTCCGTTCGCTGTCCCCTGAGTCTGTCCCTTGCCTCTCTGCTGTCGCTGGCAATAGGCTCCTCCTTGAGGATTATTGTACCTTTCCGATGACTTCTGAGCTGACCTCTGTGGACTTTCTGGTTGACACTCATCATACAAGGGAGTCCTCGTCTTCCCGTCCCTCAGGATGAGACAGAAGGTTGGGCACAAGGACCCGTGAGCGGTTCTCTGATGGAAGGCGTCTTTGCACCTGCCACCCTGATTTGCTCTCCTCCTGCGAGTCCAGACCCCAGCCCCAGAGGACCCAAGAGGGCCAGGCCATGGGATTCCCCAGACCATCCACCTGTGTGGCCTCTGGGAGACAGATAAATGGGAAGGGGACTTCTTTCCCTGGGACAGTGACATTTATTGAGTGCTGCTTTCATGCTGAGCACTGGAGTAGGATTTTGTACAGACTTGGGCTAATGGATCTGTAGCCTTTAAAACCCCGTTTTGTTTTGGGATCTCGTTGTTAGCAGCTCATACTAGAGTGTGTTTGTCCCCTGATGTCCGTGTGTCCTTTGCTGTTCGTCTTGCTCTCTCCTCCTTCAGAACCTTCCGTCTGGAGCACACCCCTTGGCCGAGCAGGGGGCGGTGGGCAGGTATCCAGCGTGCTTCTGAATTAGGAGATGATGATTTTTCTAAAAACTCAGGGCACACACATCATACCTGTGTGGGGCTAGAACTTTCTTCCTGCTATGCCTTTATTTCCCTTGTAGCTTCTTTCATCCCAAAAGCTGGGAAGGTCATGCAACCAGCCACAGCATGGTAATACCCGTGGTCCTGTGACAACTAGGGGGACAGAATCTTGCATGGCCTCAAGGCTTTTCAGATAGGATCCCGCCCTGCTTGGTTGTCACGGGAACGAGGTGTCACCAGGCCATGGTTAGCTGCCTGATCTTGGTGCACACAGGTAGGTTTCCTCAGTGCACTTTTTGTTTCTGCCCAGATGGGTGCATCTTAGAGCCTCCGGGACAGCAGGAATGATAATGTCTGGGTTTGGCAAACCCCTGTCACCCTCGAGAGGGGCTTGGGAAGCAGCCTGTGTCACTGCAGTGGTCATGCAGGTGCGTGTCAGTGCTCCTGAAGACCCGGGAGGAAGGAGCGCTGGCTTTGTTTAGGGCGGGGCATGTCCTCCCCGAGTGACCCTGTCTGGCTGTAGGACGCATCTTGCTGATTTCTAATAGGGCTCATTTGAAGTGAATGTTCCACGTTCCAGACTCTTCGTGAACTATCGCCTGCCCTGGACCCGGGGAGGTTCTCTGAGCAGCATCAGATGTTTTTCCTCTCTTGAGGGCACTCTGTGCTTTGGGGGTGGGGGGGCTAAAAGGTCACCCCAAAGGCTCACCTCCAACTGAGGAGCCCCCTGATCCAAGGTGGTTTGCGCTGTAATCTCCCATGTCCGCCGGGCCTTCGTCGTAGTCTGTTTCCCTTCCCCTGCCATCTCCCCTCGCCCACCTCCCTCCCCTGTTCTCGAAAATAATTAGAGATAGAGGAGCGTGGGGAGCATTCCTCGGCTCTTCTGCTCAGCCCAGCCAAGTGGCGCTGGTCCCGGGACTGTGATTTCCTCACTGTCCTAGACATGAGTCAGCGAGGGTGACTCTGCAGCCAGCTGTGGTTTAGGCAGCTCTGTGGGGAGGGATTCGGCTGGCTGCATCTGTTTGTGTGCGTTTGTTCACTTTCTGGTTGTTGGATTAGGCTCAGGCCATTTTTATTATTATTATTATTTTTTTTGCTGAGACTGGGTTCCTATTAGTGATGGCTGCAGCTGTGTGCGTAGGAAGACCAGACGGCTCCTCCAGGGGCCAGAGTCCTGACCTTCGCCCCATCTCTGTGTGTCCAGCTTGGATTCTGCACCCCGCTCTCGTCACCTCCATGGACTCGCTGTCATGATTCTCACTCTGGGCCTTTGGTGCTTTGAGTGTATCCAGAATTTGCAGGGCTCTGCAGGTTTGCTCTGAGGTGGCGAGCTTTTGAGTCATTGCTGTGTTGGCGACTTTTCCCCTCTGATGTTCTAGCTGGGTTCCCAGAGGAACCCGAAAGTTCTCTAGAAACTCCCTCTCTCTTCTCACTGCCTCGTGCTGACATAGTCATGGCTTTTCCTCTTGGCCTGGCCTGCTCTGTATTCCTCTCAGAGCTTGGCATTTGGAACAAAATCTCACCTGGGGAGGTTCCAGACAGCAGCGACAAAGCTCAACTCCACCGAGGGGAGACTAATTACACAGCTAATTACCCCAACAGATGTCATTTTAAGTGCTCATTTCTATGTGATTTGGTTGCACGCGCCTCGCATTGCTGAGATAGGTATCGGGCCCTGTTGGAAAATGTCTTTTTTATCAGACTTGAAGAAAGAGCATATTTCCTTTCCATCCTTTATGCTCCAGTGACACATCCTAGGTTTTCCAGAATGTTCTCTCCAACTGCTGTCCCCACAGTGTCTCTGCCCTGAATTTGTGTCATATCATCTGGCACTGAGCTGGGCTCTGTGTCATGGGCTGTGTTGCTTCTCCAACTTGTTTGGAAACTTCTTGAGACGATGGCCTGCTGTGCCCATGGTGGGTGTCTCAGGAATGCAGCACCGGTAGACCCCGGTGGCTGGTTACTCGTTTCTCTTCCTTTGCTTTCTCATCTTTACTGAAAGCAAGTTCGTTTCCGAGAAAAGTAGCCGAGGAGTGTTGGAAAGGTCTTCTTTTGCTAGCGGATGGTTAAGATGTGTAGGACACCAGTGATTCTTGGTGAATCTGAGCAGCTCATGCGTGGGGCACAAAAAGGCTCTTGGAGATTACGAGAGGTGTGTCAGGAAAACACCATCTCCTTCCCTCTGTCTTCAGCACTAGGGATGGAACAGAGAGGATGGAGAGATGCTGTCTTCTGCAGGTGGCCTGGGAGTGGCTGTGGGGTGCAGGCGGGTGGCCGTGGACCTGAAGCTGGTAGCCTGTGCTCGCGGAAGCCGACTGGTCCTCAGGAGGGGCAGCAGCACCTGCCCAAGTCCACGTTGACCGACTGCTCGTTGGCTAACAGCCCCTTGCCCTCGATCATACCCATCTTGTGAGTGGACCCGCCATGTTCCCTCCTACCTGCTGGATCCAGAAGTGACACATTTCACCACCAATGTGACAGGTCCCTAGGGGTTTCTGTGTCGCCAAATCCATGTTTTACTCCCATGTGACCTTTCAGCAGCCTTCTCCACCCTTGCCCCTTTCTCCATCTCTCTGCTGGCTTCTGCTACTTCATGGTAAATGTTAGGAATCCTCCAGGGTTGAGTCCAGGGCCCCTCCATTTTTGTGTCTAGGAATCTGCCTAAGCGTTTCATTCAGTCCAGTGGTTTTGAACAGCGTCTGCCTTCTGATGACAGCTGAATCTGTCTCCAGCCCTGGCCTCTCCCTGTACCCAGCTTCCTACTGGACGTGGCATTTGAACGTCTGATAGTTGATTCCGGAGACTGAGCGTGGTCTAGAGAGAATTCCTAACGATCGTGACTTCCAAACTCCTTTCTCTCGTGGGCTTGCCCATCTCAGTCAGGGCCACCTCCAGTCCACATTTGCTTAAACTAAAAAGCCGCAAACTCTGTGTGGGCTTCTCTTTGTCTTACTGCCCTGTAGTCAAACCAGAATGTTCTGCTGGTAGTACCTTCCGATAACCTTTCCGTCACCCTCCCGTGCAAACTCCATCACCTCTCCCTGCCTTGGCTCTTGCCCCTTACGGCCCATTCTCCATACAGTAATTTTATGAAGAGCAAAGGCAGGTCATATCAACTTCTTGCAAAAGACCTGACAGTGGCTTTCCATCTCACTAAAGGTAAAAACCAAACTTCTTACCGAGGCTCACAGACCCCTTTGTGATCTGAACTCTACCCACCCTGCTGACCTTATCTTACAGCACTATCCCCTCTGCCCACTCCCCTGCAGCCACACTGGTGTTCTTACTGCCTATCTTAAGTGCCAAGCTCAAGCCTGCCACGGGGCCTTTGCACTTGCCACTGCACTGCCTGGATTTCGTGTCACCAAGCACCCACTTCCAAGCAGCTACACCTTCCCGTCATACAGGTTCACTTCTCTGCTTTGGCGAGATTATTTTTCTTGTTCATTCATTTATTTACATGTCTCCCAAGACAGAAGGGGACTTGGTTGCCCTGTTAATGGTTATGTCCCTAGTGTTTAGAACACTGTCTGACAACAGCCCAAAAAATATTTATCAACTGACAAAGTACCAGCAGAACGCACCCACACTTTCCTCGCTACCCTGGAATCTGGTGCAGCAGCCCTTTCTGAAGACTTGGCGTTCATAATTCAGAGCCCTAAACCATATTCTCGAGTAAACCAGGTGGCCCATGTGGCCCAGGCCAGTCCAGAACTGTGCTGCCCACTGAGAGACAGCCCTGGTGAGACTGTGCGCCTTGTGGTAATGTACTTTGAAAATTCCCGTGTGCAGCGACACTGGCTCTGTCTCCCCAAGTTCTGCTGACCCAAATCGCAGCCCTTTCTCCTCGGCACTCTCATAGAGATGCCTCGCCCCTTTTAGTTCATATCCTAGTCCACATTTTCAGTGGTCTGTCTTCTCCACTCAGTTGTGAGATTAACCAGTAGGATCTGTTCTTCTCATCCAGCTTTCTGTCCTTTCCAGTAGACTGTCAGCAAGTGTCACCTGATGCATTGATATCAAAAGATGGAATATTTAAACACAGAAATGTAAAGATGAGGTCCAGCCCTGAGAAGCCTACTCCCCCCATTTCCTTAGGATCTCCTCTGCTGTGTTCATTGCCCCTTCCCCAGGCAAGTGCCGTGTCTGCATGGTGCTTACTTTGTCCCAGATCTGGTTGTTCCCCCCAGCCCGAGAACCACGTTCTTGGTGGCAGAACATATTCCCAGTCAGGGAGAAACTCTGACCTGCTTCTGTCCTCCTGTCCCATGTACAAGCCACTCATCCCTGAGCTCCTCCCACAAGCAGGGTAAGGCACTAGCTTCTTTAGGGCAGTGGCTTTTAAACTTTGTTGACAGTGATCCAAAAAGAAATACATTTTACATTGGTGGCCCAGCACACACATACAGCTAGATATTTTGTATAAGTGATCGTAACAAAAGTTGTACAGAATAAGTTTATCCTGAACACAGGTGCTACATTCCGATACTTTCTGTTCCATCCTAGTCTGTTGTGTTTTACAGATGCGGGTTGTACCCACAGCATTGAATTCATGATCCACTGACATCGTGATTTCATGATCCGGTGACTGTCAACCCTTTACAAAAAATGTGCATGCCTGGCTGACCCTGAGAGGTTCTGGGTTCATTTTCTTTGGGGTTTCTAATGTGCAGCTGCAGGTTGAGAACCACTGCACTCACGGCTCAGGAGCCACAGTTTGGGAAATACTGTTGTACAGGATACAAAGAATTGATTGTTCGGTAAGAGCCGTCAGACGTGGACACGAGACTCATCTAAGTCCACAGGGAGGTGGAGGCAGGGAGAAATCAGACCCAGTTGGTTAGATCAGAAAGACCTCTGGTCAGGGGGAGAAGCTGCAGGTGGAGCAAGATTTGAAGAGGGGGTTATCCCAGAGAAGGGACCTGGGCAGAGGACAGAGGCAAATTCATTGTTCTACTTACTGAACCTGTGGCGCTATTACTGAACAGATTTTTATACCTAGAACTTGCTTTCATGTATTTGTGGTTACTGTAACTTTTAATAGAAAATCAGTTGTGAGCTAAACATTTCATAATAATAACACTGGAGTTTGGGCCCTTTTGGAATTTTGCTAATAAGGAGGTCTGCTCAGATGATCTGTGAAAGTAACAAAAATACTAAGAAAAAAACAAACCCATAAACAAATATTAACCTATAGTTACTGCTAGGCATGCTGAAGTATTTGGGGGAGGGGTAAAGTGTACTGCTGTCTGCAGTTTAGAATTCATCGGAAATGTAAGATGCATTGATAGCTGGAGGAAGAGATGGATACATACACAGCAACATACTCATGTTAGCATCTGGGTGCTGGACATAACGTGTCTACTGTATGATTTTAGCACCTTTCCATCTCTGCGATTGAACTTTTTCATAATATGATGCTGGGTAAAATAGCCAAACTTAATGGCCAGGTTTTCTTTCCCTGGTGCCAGGTCTCTCCTCCACTCTTGCTGTCCTCCCATCCACCTTCCCGTTCCATGGGGGAGTGATATTGATGATCTGTTGTGTCTCTGAAGACAGGGTTCAGATGAATTGTTTCTGTTTTTTCAGACAGGGGCACACATTTGACTAGGGGCAGAAACAGGCTCAATTAAGAGCTCTCAAACGACTGCAGGAGAGGCGGTGGGAATCTTACAGGCTCTTGGCCATTCAAGGGGTGTTTGGATGCCCGCTGTGTCCCAGGCTCTTGTTTTTGGGGTGTGTGTGTGCAGACTAGAAAACTTCAAAATGGGATGTCCACATGCTTTTAGGGAAACCCAAGTAGCTCTTGGGGTTTTAAAGAGGGTGGAATTCTCTGGTGTCAGGCTGCCAGGGTTTGAATCCCAGCTCCTGGGACTTATGTAACTTAATCCCTCTCTGTTCATCATCTGTAAAATGGGCTAACAGAACAAATTGTCTGATAGTACTGTTGTGAATGAGTTAAATGAGATAATACATGGAATGTATCCATAATATGTAGCACAAAAAAGATGTTACTCTTTAAGAATGCCGCTTTTCTACATTCAATTTTTTATTGTCTTATATAGACCATATGATTGAAGTTATTTTATAATTTGGTTTTCATTAACTTTGAATTTGACATACTATTGGTTTGGAGGACAGAAAGGCCAGTGGATTTTTGTTTTTGGGTTTTTTTTTTTTTTCTGGAGGGTTATGGAGGAGGGAGAAGGAATTTCCCATAAGAGAAATGTGACCAATGTTTAGTGAAATGACTTTGAGAAAATAATTTAACCTTGGCCAGCTGGTAGTGGCCCCATCTGAAGGATGAGGCTCTTGGGTACATCACTAAGTTCCCTTCAAGCACTAAGAGTATGTGTTTGAAGACTTTTTTAAAAAATTTGGTTTTTTAAATTGATGCATAATGTACATAGTTTCAGGGTACATGATATAATTTAATATATTAATATAATTGGTAAAGATCAAATCGGTGTATTTGGGATATCCGTCACCTTAAATATTTATCTTTTCTATATACTAGTACCATTCGAATTCTTCTCTTCTTGCTATTTTGAAATATACTAGAAATTATTGTAGACTATAGTCATCCTGCTGAGCTACCTAACACTAGGTTTTATTTCTTCTATCAAACTGTATATTTGTACCCATTAATCAACTTCTCTTCATTCCCCCGAGACTTTTTAAGAAGAGGATACCCCTGTCTCTTATCCTAAGTAATAGAACCAGAAGCGATCTAGTGAAGTACTTATGAAAATTAGGAAATAATCCAAATCCATCTTTATTTTGACTACTCTTTGTTTGACCTCCATGTCTGAGAAGTACCTAAGACATTTTCAGTTGTGAGAAGTAATCAGTGAAGTTACTTTTACTGATAGGATTTTATGATACTGTCCTTCATAACCTGGGAGACTTCATTATTTGATTTTTTTTAAAAAACAGGACTTCCCGAAAGCGTCAGCACACCCACATTTCCCTTAGGTGACCAAAATCAGATACAAGTAAGAATTTAGACTTGGAAACTGGCAAAGAGTACAGAAGAGAACTGTATTTCTTTCTCTTTAGTTCCCATATATATATATTTCTGATTAAAGCTAATATATATTCACTATAAAAAACAAACAAACAAAAAAAGCAAAGTTGTAATCCAGAAATGCACAGCATAAAGGACAAAGATTGAAAAATGGAAGTTAAATTCCAGCTAAACCAGAATGTCTGTCGTCGGCGTCTTTTTATGTTTTGTGTTTGTTTACGTTTGTACCCTTGGCAATACCACAGCATATGGTAGCAGGGGAGCAGCTTCTGGACGAAGTGGATGTTAGCTGGTGCTGCAAAGCCACCATCCCCACCTTGCATAAGTGAGTTCATTTATATTGAAAGCCACACTGTCGCTGGCATGGATGACTTAACATTGCCTTAGGAGTCTTCCTTTAATGTTTACATTTGTGTCCTTGTGGCTGTACCATCCCGGTCTCCATTCACTGGAGCAAACACCTGCAGTCAAGTATGCAAAACTGTTTCCATGGCAATGCCTTGTCATCCGTTAATTTTAAATATTCCAAAATTTTTTTCAGCTAAAATGTTTTTTTTTTTTTTTAAACTGCACATCCTTCCTCTTCCCTGTTTGTGTGCTGGAAGTTAATCTCCTTGGCTACTTAAGTTATGGATGTTTTCTCTCTTAACCCGCACCCACCTCCTTTGAAAGCTGCTGTGGTGTTTTTTGTTTTGCTTTTTTTTTTTTTTTTTCTCTTAATGAAATAAATGGCTAACCCTGGAATCTCTGATTACAGCTCTGAGTCAACAAGTGGGAGGTGCCTCCCTTCTGGATTCTAAGAGGCAAAACTTAATGCAAAACAATCTTTAACATCTGAAACTATGTGCAAAGTATGTGCAACCGCAGAAATCTCACCAGGTTCATTGCCTGCCTGATGATTAGATGTGTGAGCAGATTGGAAAGTACTGTTGAAACACAGAGCAGCTCTTTGTAACGTGAGCGGTGCATTGAATGGGTGCTGGAGGACTGAGTTTTGGCAACATAAGTTTCATGCCAGTGTTAAGAGTTGTGTGAGGAACACGTGCTCAGCTCCTGTTCGAAAACACCTATGAAACGAAATGCAAATCAACGGCAATGACATGTTATGGTTGCAAATGTGGACACAAATGAAGAAATGCAAAGGAAAGTTTTGCATAGCAACACTCGCTTCACATGTGCTAATTATTACTATCAAATGTGACATGACAATGGCCAGGATGTGGAGTATGGCTCAATAATTACTCCTTGTACCACATTTTACATTTTATAACTATCGTATGCTACTGTTTTGCGTTTCTGACGTGTAGGTAATGATTCTGTCACTTACTCTTAGTATAACCATAATCTTCCATATAGTGGAAATGTCCAGACATTATTTTTGTTTTCTTCCCTAGTACGTTTTATGAGTATTTCTAAGCATCGTCATCGTGGTTACCGATCTCTTGTTACTCACTGTTGGCAAGCGCTAGTTTTGTCTTGTTGCCGTATAGCTTGGAATTACTATTGTCTTCTTTTTAGCCACTTAGTTTTTGGGGCATTCTTGCTATTCCACGTGCAGCCAATCGTTCTAGGCCTTAGGACTCGAGATTCTTTGCGCTCACAAAACCCGTCTGCATGAGGTCACACAGAGCCCATTATCTTCCTCTCCACCCATCTGTTTTTTCCTCAATAAAGCTAACTTTCATTTTTTGTTTATCCCTTCAATTCCAAATAGTTTGGCAAAGATGTTGATGTGCAGAATGATCATAAAGGAGAGTTTTCAAATATCCTGCATGCAACTGTGCAGTGATGAGGGTCTTTCCACCTCCCAGTCCAACCTAAAAACATAAATAAATAAATAAATAAAATAAAGGAGTGTTTTTTATCAGATGCCACTCCCCTCGCCTGGGGTGACATAAAGAATGGGAGGGAAGCTCCGTAAGGGGAGTGCGTGTATCAAGTGTGTTATTTTCTTTTTTTTTTTTTTTTAAAGTGCAGGTGTCTTCCTCTCTTGTCCAACCCTTTTGCATGTTGGGGGTCTGGGAGCTCAGCGCATCCCTGCGATTGGAGTTGATTCAGCATAATTGATGCGGTCGCATTTCCCACAGCTGATGAGGATTATATCAGCTTGGTTTAACAGTCTCATTTTCTGCTCCCAGTGCACACTCGTTTTAATGTGTTTCGGTTAATGAGGTAGAAGAGAGAATGAGGTGTTACTGTTTATACACAGCCAGTGAGTGTGGAGGGTGGCCCCCGGCGTCCGTGGGGGCAGGTTCCACAGAGCCATGCTACCTTTGCGGAACACAGTTTCTCCTGGCTACTAGAGGTGACGGTTATTACCTGTAAGCTTTGGCAAGTCGTCTTATCTATACCATTTCTCTTTTCTAGAAGTGTCTTTCATATACAATGATAAAAAAATAATAGCTTGGAGCTTGGGGTGCATTCAAGGGAGTTGATCAGACACCCCCTCCCAAAGTTTTTTTTTCAAGCTTTGCATTTCTTTCTTCAGCCCCTCTCCCCCAGATGGACCTCTCTCCAAGTAAGAGGTCAGTTAATTTGAAGTAACACAGGTAAAATCAATATCAGAAATCTAAGAGGAGTCATACCTGTGTGTGTGGAATATGAGAGTCTGAAACAGGCCGTAAAAATCCGAAGTTTATGTTCCATGGGTAAGAACGGTGCTCCTGGTGAGGGAGGTAGGAGAGGCTTCCGGGGGTAATTTTATGTGAACAGGGGACTGGTTTGGGTCAGGACTTTGTCCTTGCTCTTTGGTGGAGCTCGGGCCTGGAGGTTGGGGACCATCGTAATCACGGTGCAGACACCCCTGCCCCATTCTTAGGCTTCCCTGGCGAGCAAGCTGCTGCCTCAACACAGCCAGGAAACCAAGACTGGGTGGGCCTTTTGCATGTATTTAAATCTCCAGCTTCTGGGTGCGTGGAAAGAAAAGGGAGTGCCAGGGGTACCACAATAGGGCCCTGTCCCTGTTTGGAACCAACCCAAGCCATTTTGTCACCTGCACACACGCATCGTAGGAGGACATGCTCTTGCATCTCCCACGCCGCTCGCTCCATCTTTCCCCTTAAGCCCCTTCCGGTTCCTCTTTGTCTCTGTGTCTCTCAACGTGGAGTGCCCTAAACGGTTAAACCTGTTGCCTGGCCCTGGCGCGGTGCCAGCCCCGCAGGGCGCTGAGCAGGCTGGAGGCCCCCAGCGCATCCCGGCTTCCCGAAGGCACGGTGGCCGTGGGTTTCAGCAGGAATTAAACAATTACGAAGCCTTAGTCCTCCCCACCTTCCGTGGATTGACTCTATAAATTGTCAGCCTGTTGACATTTTAATGCGAATTATGTCATGTGGTATCCCCTTTGATTTCGACATGCCTCAGTTTGTAAATACATGAGCCACTCAAAGGCTTGTGGTTAGTGTACACTCTGGAGGCCTCGGGGTTTTTGGGGGGGAGAGCAGGCTGGAGAGAGCGCGCAGTGCTGGGAGTGTGCCTGGCGCGGAAAGCCTTCTGCAGTCACCCGGGGAGCCTCTGGAGGGGCGTGTGGCTGCGTGGAGGGGCCTGCTGCCAGCCCCAGTGCCATGCTGGCCACCTCCCCGCCTCTCCCTCGGCCCTGGGAAGGCCACTGTCTTTGGGTTTAAGTCATGGGATATTTTTATTGGGTGCACCGATGGCTGGGTGTTTCCCCCAGAGCCACTGTGCCGCTCTCTTGCTCTTTTTATAAGATGTGGCGTCAACCTTCCCCCTCCTCCCATCACCCACACCTGGAAAAGAACTGGCTTATTCTAGACTCCAAGGCAAACCCAGGAGGCCAAGGGTGCATTACCTGGAGCAGGTGTTTCCTTGCAAAGAGCTTGGCTGTCCCTGTGGGAGAATGAATGGGGAGGATTCTTCCGGGGAGCATCCATGGGGATCGAGAAGTTGAGAAAGAAGCAAGATGAGGAGTCTGGATTGTTAAGATGCAGTTTGTGTGGGAGAAGAAAAGGAGTGAGACTAGAAGGTTCTGAATGTTCAGATCTTAAAAGTGAAATTTAAGATGCATTTCCGTGTTTCTTCTCTTAAGAGGCAGTTTTGTAATGAGAACAGGTGAGAAGCCCCCAAAGCTGGGACTCTCCTCCAGCCCACTAACACCCTATTTTCTGCCTCCTGATGTCCTTGTTGGAAACTTGCCTGTAAGTTTCACAGCCCTGGAGGGGCTGGCTTCTTGGCAGTGCTTTATGTGTAGGATGTCAGTGCCCAGGAAAGTGAGATCTAGCCGTCTCGAGGCTTACCGTGCTGTGTGCCCAGAGGAGGTTGGCCGGGATAGACCCCGAAGAACAGCTATACCCTAAGAGTGGACAAGGAGGACAGTTGGCCTCTGCTTTCCATCGGAGGGGCAGGAGCACGTAATCTTCCCTCGTCTGAATACAGCCACTGCGGGGCCTGCTGTCTGTGTTGGAATTTGGCTGATTTACAGAAACGTCTTGGGATCTTTAATGCCCATGGGTGGTCGCGACTGAGTAATTCCAGTTTCATGTGTGAATAATGCCCATATTAAAACAATTAGAGCTACACCTAATCTGAACAGGAAGAAGGGACCCAAATTCCTGTTGATCAGAGACACTTCCAGTTCATTTGAGAAAATTCTGGTAACTTCCACGAGCGTTGGAAGAACTTTTTTGACGGATTCTATAATTTCATTTTTAAAGAGTTATAATACAAACATTTGAGCAGTGGAGTTGCAGCTGCCTCCTTTTGCCTCTTTCATGGATTTATCTGGCTTTCGTTACTTGGGAGGGGAGGTGAGCAGGAGGGTGGGATGGCATGAGTGAGTGCGTGTGGGTGAGAGAGAGAAAAACACATATTCCTTAAGAGCACTGTTCAGTGGTTACTATGGGAAAATATATTCCAGCTTCCAGTTTGAGTTGTGAAATAAGACAGTAAAATAATCATGGCTCAAGAACATCACTCCTTGCTAATTAAAAAAAAAAGTTCTAGTTGATGTGTATGTTTCCAAATTAAAACAAATAACGACTTCCAGGGTATAAAGCAAGCTCTGCGCTTTTTAAAAAGATCATAAAATGTTATTTGTAACACGTGGATAGGTCTCAGTTACCTACTGCCTCTTTATTGTAGCGACTATAAGTTAACTCTGGGAAACATGCTTTCAGACACAAATGTAGGGCCCTTTTCAAGAAACTGGTGTGTGTTATGTAACTTTCTGGGGACAAGGGAGTAGCAGTCTGTGCCTCTTGCCGTTCCCTTCATGTCTTCTGGGGAATGTAAAACCTGCGGTCACTGCCCGCCCTTGGCCAGAGTCCATCCCGGCCCCCGTGGGCAATTAGTCAGGGAATGAGCAGACCAGAAAGTGACGCTGGGTTTCCCAGCCCTATAAATGAGACCGATTCTGGGTGATTGTAGAGTTGGAGGGGGGGTTAATTCATGGCTTTCTCTCCTTCGTTCTTCCTCATTCATTCTTTCAGAATTAAAGGCAACCCAAGGTAGCACAAAGACACAGGAATGGGCCAAGTGGGTGCAGGTGTGGGCTGCATTTTAGCAAACCTGGGAAAGTCATCGTCAAGATCACCTGTTCTTGACCAGATGGCACACGTATGTGGCAGTGCTGCTGTAGTTGAGGGCTGTTTAATGTGACCTGCGACATTCCTGTAGCCCCTGAAATACTCTGGCATTCTGGGGGCTCTAGCATTCTCTTGCCCTTTATAGAATTGGGGGCCTCAAGATTCTTTTTATTGGATTTTATTTAAAAAAAAAAGTATGTGTAATAGGCTAGCTGGGTGATGGAGTAACTGACAGGGTAAAAATGCGCTTGACTCACTGCAGCCAAGCTGAACATGAGGCTGTGTTGACCGTGGGTGAGGATTGCTGAAAAGGGAGAAGCCAGCCAGCCCCCAGAGGAAGGGCCAATGGGCGGCCCAGTAACCTATTTCTATAGCACAGCAATGGCTTTGTGTGTTGACTCCACATTCCGGCTGGTTCCAGCCCCACGGGTTATTTGCATAGCACACAAAGCGCAGATTGTACAATGTATACAGGTATCACCGGTGCTGGCAATCGACCATGAATATGAATGGGACCTGTGTGTCCCTGTGGTGAAACCTTCCCAAGCCACCACTCCTGTCACCACTGGGACAGGGTTCATGCTCACCAGTGGGGCCGCCTGAGACCCATTTGCGTCCTCACTTCTCAGGTCTGTAGATGCATTTATGTACAGGGTAGGAGGAGATGGGATTAAAATCTCACAGGAAAGAAGTGCCCCGAGGAAGGAAACCCAGGAGGTTGGTTTAATAAGAAGAGAAAAAAGGGGAAAGTTGGAGGGAGGCGGGGGATGAGTGAGAGAGTGAATGAGAAGGGCTTCTGACAATTAACTAATTCTCCTTGCTCTAACCCATGACAGAATTAATCACACATTAACACACTGACAGCAAAATTAATGTCATATGCAAATTAATCCTGCAGGCTTGGCGTTCAACAGCCTGTTGGCTTTTTAGGGCTGGTGTCTTCGTTTCACCTCACCCAGCCCCGACCCACGTGCCGGCATCATGGAAACCCCCCACCCCTATTCTGCCTGAGAGTACCTGGGGCCACTTTGTCACTGTAGTGGCATCTCATCCCGTCCCATCTGCTGGCTTGAAACAAACTATTCCGAATCCCATGACCAGGTGCTGCCATTTTGCTTTCCCTGTGGAAGCAGAGGCAGGAATAGAAGCCTGAGTCAGGAAACTGGTTGGCTCTAACCCTGTTCTACCACCACCATGGCTTCACCATCAGTGAGTGACTGTCCTTGTGAGAAAGCAGGGGCTGTCGTCTCGAGGCATCCCAAGAAGCAACTGAAGTGCTGTCCCCGAGACACCATAGGAACAGACGGAGCTGGGCGGGAAGGAACAGGGAGTGGCGATGGCCTGGCACAGTCAGATCTGAAGTCACTCTAGTTTTCCTTACAGGCTGCAAAGTGAATTGTTCTGTGTGGCTTCAGAGAAGTTTAACCTATTGAAACCAACTGTAAGGGAGAAAATGTGAGCCTCTCCTTGTTAATACATAAATAAATAACAAGAAGAAAGAACAGTGTGTTTTATAGCGTTTTGACTACTGCACTTCGGTGCCTGGGGCAAGCAGTGGCTAGCCCGTTACAGCTGGTGACTAACCCACTTGTGAATCCGCCATCTGCGATAATTACCGCTTTGACACGTGGGGAGGAAGAGCGCTGGGAGCCAGGCCTGGTCTACGGAGTAAAGACGGGGTCCTGCCCGGGACCCGCGGCACGGCGGCGGTGGGATGAGGCAGTTCCGGGTAGGGTGAAAACAGGCCGCTGTCGGTGTTGATCGCGAATGAGTATTGGCATTTCCTTAGTGGTGCTGATTCCCTTAGCTTTTTCATTAGCTCCCACTTCATCTGCTACCAAGGAGAGAGGCTTGAGATTGATGAGGTCACGACAGAGATCCGGGCAGCAGCGTCGTCAGCCATGGAATGGTCTGAATTCCTGGGTGCTCCTGGCGCTTTCTGCACGTCGCATGTATAAGAACAGGCTCGGGGGACTGAGCGCGTGGCCTAAGTCAGGGCCGCAGAAATCGGGACCCTGGGAAGTCATTAACCTAAAACTTTGGTTTGATAAATAAAGTGAGAAGTTTGAACGCATTGAGGATAGAAGGTGTATATGTTCATCTCTTCTATCCTTGTTATAGATAGAGGCCAACTGTGTAAATGTGTACGGCATATACATAGATGTACATATGCCTGTAATATGCACACACATATGAGGGTGTGTATTTGCTGTAATTTTTATGTATGGGATAATGCCTCAGATACTGTGCATTTCTTTAGTCCTTATAGCAGCTTTGCCATATGTGGATTTAGCGTCCTAAGGAGCCTGGTATGGATAGTGAGGGACACAGGATGGGGGATTCTGCTCTGTCCCCGGCTCTGACAGGTGTCAGCCCCAGGCCTGGGCAGGTGCCTTGACGTCATCTGTAAAATGAAGGTGTGTGCCTCCCAGAGTTGTTAGGATTGGGTATCCTGGTGGATGGGAAGGAGTTCTAAAACCGTACAGCACGTAGCAATCTGAAGCAAATGTCTTAACCGTTAACATTTGATCACATAAGACAGTTTCACAGGAAGAAAGCCAGATGCGGGGAGAGCACGTGGAGTGTTAGTGCGCTCCATGAGGCCATAGGCGTGTCTGGCCACACCCAGGCTTACCTGGCCCTCACTTCTACTCCAGTCCCTGGGTGGAGGGTGGCAAGCAGGTGGATCCCCTCCTGTGACTCTGAGGCCACCCTTGATGATGGCCCTGAGCTGTAGGTAAGAATGGGTCCTCATCCCAGTTGCCACACCTCCCGCTTGGCGTTCAGCAGCATAGTGGGTTGAGCAGGATGAACGAGATGGACTTACGCTGATCTTGAAGGACGAAGTGACAGTGGCCAAAGGGAAGGTCATTTGTCAGGAACAGGTGGGCCTCACAGTCCTAATGGGGAAGTTGGGAGAGGATGGGGAGCCAAAGCCCATTTAGCAGAGGTTTATGCCAGACCGGCACAGGCAGGTCGAGGTAAGTACAAAGAGAAGAATCTGCAGGCAGAGAGAACAGTCAGGGGAGAGTGCTTTGGGTGTCACTGCCTGTGTTGACAGTTCTCAGAGACACGATCAGGAGTGCGCTTTCTGGTTACAGTGCCCCTGAGATGTGGAAATGTTGTCTGCTGTTTGTATCACTCAGTGGCAGGGTGTGGGTTTCAAGGTGTGGCTACAAATGCTGCCCCCAAAGGCTTTTCTGGCACGGGCGCCCAGGTGCCTCCGTGCCCGGCTGGGAGGCAGGCCTGCTTTCGTTTTGCATCCGTGCATGTGGCCATTTTCATTTTCCCCAGACGGCCTTGCCTGGGATGCTGCCTGCTTCTTGTGCGGGTTGCTAGGAAACCGGCAGAGGCCTCGCTCCTCCTGGCTCAGGACAAGGCCCCGGCCAGCTTCCCGGGGCCTGAACCCAGCGTGCGTCACACTGAGAACCGAGCCCCATGCACCCGCCCCTCCTTTGCCCTCTGCCCGGCCTTTCCCTCAAGACCCCGTGACCCCCTGCTGCACATGCAGTGGCCGTTTGCTGCATGGAAGCGTTCGTGGGAAGCCGGGCCATGTCAGCTGTCTCTGTTGTTCCTCTCGGGTTACTATTAAGATTCCTTTATCAGAGAATGAGGGTAGCCCAATAGTCCAAAATCCAAATGAAGATGAGATTCCCTCTACCTTTTTCCCAGGCTCGCTCGTGGGTCACATCTGAGAAGACCAAGTCCCCGTTCAGTTCTCTGTCCCTCTGCATTTACCTGTGACATCTCTGAGTGCAGCCCCGTGTATCTCCTGCTTCCTGAGCTATCGGTGCCTTATGTCTTTTGAAGAAGAAGAAAGCTAGGTGCAGTTTGGACAATGCAGTCACATTTCCATGAAGAACTTGTCCAAGTTCCTAGAAGCTGCATCTCCTAGAAGTTTCATTGCTGACGTCACCCATTACGTGCAGCTCTCTAAGCACAATGCAGGGCAGGTGGGAGAGGGAGAGAGGAGGGTCTGTAATTCAGGGGTGAACTCCGTAGTTATGAGGCAAAAGAACGCCTGGATTTTCTGCAAGGACACTTTTTTGGTTGGATTTACTTTGAAACCTAAGAAAGTTGTCATCTTCTACTTGAGGAAGCTGCTCTGCAGGTTGCACACGGACAGGCGGTTTTTCCTCTAAATGTTTAAGTTGATTATATTCCTAATCATAAGGGAATCCAGGGGCTCATGTACCCTGTTGGTGACTGCGTGGGTTTAATTTTTCTGCTGATGGCTATCAAATCATCAGGTGGGCTTGTTCTCTGATGAGGCCCTGTGACTTCCGACATGTGTGAGATACTCTGCCTCACAGTGTTTATTTTTTAGTTAGAAGGACAGCGTCAGCATAGTATTAAGTTGTTACATATATAGATTATTCCATTTATGTAAAATTTTGGCTTATTATTATATATATACATTAAAGATGCCAAGATGGTTAATGGGTTAATGGTCACAAATGTTCATATTTGTGATTTATATATTTTTATTCCTTCATTTATTGCTTTTTTTTTTTTTAACAAAAAACCCAGGTATCATTTCTTCAAAACTATTAAAGATATCACCTGGCCCAAGGATTCCCAAAACTGGTGGTGTATCAGAATTAGTGGCTGCACCTTTTAAGGTACAAATTCTGGGGTTCTCCCTGAGAGATTGATGCTGTGAGCCTGGATTGGGGAAATACTTAGAATCCGTATTTTTAACAGCCTCCTGAGGGACCTGCCCCTTGAAGGGCATTTAGGAAATACTGAACCCAATGAAGGAATATCTTATAGAAATTCCTCTGAACAGCAGTCATCAGATTTCTCTGAAAGTTTCACTTCTTCATGCAAACTAGTCCAGGGGCACCTTTAATCATTAGAAAGTCCTTCCTTTATGTTGGGATGTTGTCTGCTTTCTTACCTGCAGGGGGTAGGGACAGTTTTGTCCTGTTCTCTGCCATAAGACGCATCTTCGTCGTGATGGGATTATTTTGTAGTGTTTAAATGAAACTGTATTTTTTCACTGACTTTTTAAAACTCTACAGTATGTTATTTTTTTCTGGACATCACTAAATACGTTTCTCCAATGTAATTTCTAATCGCCGCGTAGTACACCATTGTATGAAGGTGCTGTAAATTCCTTAGCTACCCACCCCTCCCCTTTTTGTCCTTTGTCCCTGTGCATGTCCCCTCTCCATTCTGCGGAATGCACATCTCTGCCACGTGTAACTCTTCTTCATGTGCGGTGGTTTCCAAACCCCTTACGATCCCTGTCCCCTGCCTGTGACATGTTTGCTTATTGACGTGTCCCCTGGGTGATGGTGCTCCTACGGGACATGGTCCTCTTGGTGAAGCCCCGCTGGTCTTGATCACAGGGCCTCGATCCCCTTCCTTACGTAGACACCACGTCACTAACCTTCTGGTCTCTTATTAAGCAGCCATATCAAACTCTTGGCTGCTGTGGCTTCTGTGGTCCCCTGAAACGATCAGGACTTTTTTTTATTGCTTTTGTGTTCATGGAAGTGACAGTTAAACCAGGCCTCCCTGTGTCCTAAACCTGAGGAAGGGGACTTGACATTTAATGCTGATTTCCTTCATTCTGTTTATTCCATTCATTCCCTGGGTTAGCTGGCTGCCCTCCCAAATTTATAATATCTGCAAATCTGACGGTAAAGTGATCATCTATTTTTATATATATATAAAATTTATTTATTGTTATTTTTGAGTTCAAAAGTGCTTCATGTTTATTATAAAAAGTCTTTTGGAAATGCAGAGAAACACTAAAGAAAATGCCTAAGCTCACTGCCCACAGATGGTTTTAATGTTAAACATTTTTGGTATATGGCATTTTAGCCTTTTGTGTACGGATGTGGTATTATTATTTAGTAGAATTGAAATGATACTGTGGATTTTGTAACTGGCTTTTTTAAGCCTTTACCACGTGCAACCTTTTTTGGACATCACCGAACATTTCTACAGTGTGATTTTTGACAGCTGCGTAGTGCACCATTGTGTAATGGCACCACGATTGTTTAGTTACCCTCCAGCTGGGCAGTCAGCTTATTTCCAGTTTTGCACTAGTATAAACAAAACTTTAATAAATACATGATATAAACAAACGCACTGAAAGAGCTCTTTCTGTGTCAAAGATGTCCAACACGTACGGGCTCTGTGTCAGGGCCCCTCCCCTAGTCCAGCCTTCTCTTTTGCTGTTTATGATATATTTCGAGATGCCAAAGTTTAAAATTTTTATACGGTGAAGGTGAAGCCTTTGCATTTTTGTTTCCTTCCCCTTTGTTAGGCTTAGAAATGCCTTTCCCCTGCCAAGAGCATCTTCGCTATCTTCTCTTTTAGTGCTTTCATGGTTTCGTGTTTTGACACTTAGCTCTGTAATCCATCTGGAGTTTATTTTGGTGTATGTTGGGAGGCAAGGATCCCTCTGTGTTTACTTTTCCTCAATTAATTATCCAGCCCTGTTTATGACGCAGTCCACCCATCTTTTCCTGCAGTGCCTCAAAATGCCACCATGCCACACAGTTAGTTCTCCTCTGGGTCTGTCTCTAGGACTTTCTCTTGTTTCATTAATTCGCCTTGACTTGGGCCTGTACAGAACTGCCTTAATGATTTTAGTTTTGTACTGCCTGGTATTACAGCTGTAATAATTCTCATCAGTCGTCTTTCAAAAATGATTATTTCACCTGTTTCTTCCTCTGTGTGATTTTTCGACTAACTTTGTTGGGTTGATGGGCCTGATTTCTGCCTCTATTCGGATCTTGTTAGGAACGTTGGATAAGAGAGGCCCAACTAGATAATTATATTTTACTGTAGGCGTTTTCTTCCACGTGGACTTTGATTCATGATCAGCATTCTTTGGGCCAACATTCCTGAGTACAAAGACACCTCAGCATCGTATAATCAGATCTCTCTGTTGCTAGATTGTTCACAGAGATATCCTGAGAGACAAAAGCGGAATGTCATTAATCTTTAATAGTCCCCTGATCTGCCAGTTCAGTATTAGTAATATTAGTAACAGCACTAGTCACCTTATTTGGGGGAAAAAAGCAGGAGGTGAACGAGTTACGGGGAGGGGAAAAAGGAAGCTGGTCTCTTATTCTGTACTTGGTGAACTTTTATTTAGTTCCAGTGATTCACTGCTCTCTTTGCAAAGTGGTTACAAACATCTGCTTAGTGATTTTAGATTTTCGCCACATACAGTATTCCAGTCCATCATTTCAAGCTTCTGATACTGTTAAAAAATCAGAAAATGTTCCTCTCTTCAATGCTATTTTGTTTTTTCTGGCTGAGGCGATACATAGAAATATGCAGAAAAGAATACACTGAAATGTTAAACAGTTACCTCTGTTAATTCTTAGAACAGGCCTTAAAACTGTGCCCGGCACATAGTAAGCACTCAAACATTAACCTATTAATAACACTCCGGTGCATTTTATAAAATAATTACAAATGCTTTTAAAATTCACGCTGAGATTCCATGTTGAGAGGAGGCCTTTCTGGTTTTCTCTCGAGTTCTAGGTGGGTGGACGCCAGTGAGCAGAGGCCCCTGGTGATGGTCCGGGACACATACGCTGAGATGAGAGCCTTCTGTTTCTTGTCTTCTGTGATTCTAGGTGTTTGCAGAAAATCTGCTCTCTGCCCACTCATGGGATGGGATCATGGTGGTGTCAGAGAGTTTACATGATGTGGTTCTTTATTAGTGTCATTGTAAAGGCACATTTTTGCAGTGGAAACAATTTGAGAACAAAGCAAGGCGGTGTTAGATGGAGGAGAAAATAAATGCCAAGTATTTGGAGAAGACAGCGTGGGGCGGGCGTGCAGGACGGGCGATCTGTTCCTTCCTGCCCACTTCTTCACCCAAATGGTCAGTTCTCACCCAAACATTCCCGGTTCCTTTCTTATTTTTCTAGAAGCAGCTCACTTCCTTGTCTCTTTTTTTGACATCAGAACATCAGATGTTTAACAGCTGGGATTAAACAAGCCTGTATCTAGATATTTACAGGTTGTAGATCTGGGACGTCACGGGCCAGGTCTCTCCCCTCCGTCTGGTCGTTGGTCGCTTTTTCCTGATGTCTGTGTTATTGCTGCGCCTGCCACAGAGAACCCTCAGCATAGTAGGAAGAGTAAATAACATTGGTGCAGACGATTCCAGGTTAGTGTGTGTGACAGAGCGGGATGAGATAGCAGTAAGCATCGTGGGCCCTGAACTGTGAGCAGCTTCCGTACCTGTTGGTGAGGACGTCCTCTGCCCGGCTCGGGTGTCCCGTGTTCCTCGCCACATTACAGAGATGAGGGAGGACTGTCTTCCATTGAAAAGCTCCCCGAGCATCTTGGTTTTCGTTGGGCCTCCTTAGCATTGTCACTCAGAATGCCACTTTTTTGGGAACACCACAGGGCTGCCCTATTTTGACTGCCCTGAAATTTTGCAGTTGTATATCAAGAAGCCGGAAACCAGAGAGTTCTCTAGACAGCAAAGTCTCTAGAGCCGGGTGTCCTGTGTTCAAATCCTACCTCTGTCCCTTCATAGCTACATTAACGTGAGCAAGTGATTTAACGTCTTGGTGCCGTGTTTCCCCAGCTGTGGTTTGGAGTGGATTGTTGCAATGCTGTGCCGTCTCCTCCCATCAGACTATTGTGAAGATTAAATGAGTTAATATATTCATATGTGAGAGCTCCATGGCTGTAGGCATTTCTTCATTTCCATTGTTGAGAACCCAAGTATGCAAAACAAAAGATGACAAAGTCTGTGACTTTCTGGATAAATGTTTCTATTAATATTAGATACATCTGTTTGCAGAAAGAGGTTACCACCTCTTTTATAAGGTATTTTTATTTTATTTAACAACATAATAACCAGAAGTCAGAGCTTCATTCTCTGCTCCGCTTAAGTGTGGGCTAGACTTAGTGACTCATTTTCTAATGAATGAAGTATGGAAAAGGAAAAGAGTACCTTGCCAGTGGAGAGACCTTTCAGAGGGCACCTTAACTAAGTGATCAAGGTCAGCATCACCACTGCTAAGTTCTGTCACTGTCACCTGGCCACTGACGTAATAAGATGAGGAGGGTACTTCCCCACGTTGGTTGTCTCTCTGAAAATCCACAACCTCAGTCTGATTGTGAGAACCCATCAGACAAACCCGCGCTGAGGGGTGCTCTGCAAACACCTGACCAGCTGTCTTCGAAAGGGCCCAGGTCTTTCGGGACAAGGAAAGACAGAGGAACGGTCGCAGATGGGAGGGGACAAAGGAGAGGGACACGTTAGTGCTATATGGGGTCCTGGTTTGCATCCTGGCCCAGAAGATGGACGTGTGTGGGAAAACAGGTGACAGCTAGATCAAGTCTGTACAGTTTACTAAAGCTTTAGTCTTGTACCAATGCTAATTGCGTAGTTTTGACGATGTCCCAGATACTGAGATGGAAGCGTTAGAGGAAGCTGTGTAAAGGGCGTTTGGGATCTCTGTGCTGTCCTCACAGCTTTTCTGGAAATCTAAAATTATTTCAAACTGAAATGTTAGAAGACAAAACCAGAATGTATGCTTGTTTTAAAAACGCTCAATGTGTTAGAAGGACAGGAAATAAAAAGCGGAAGGCCCGTCCCTCTTGCATTCTCTCCGGTCACACCTCCCAGGACAACAACTAAGAGTCGGTGTTCCTCCCAAACCACTAAGAACACGTAAACATTTTTAGTAAATGTTGTAAAACGCCTTTTCACCCCCCTCCCATTCTGATTATATGCCTTGGAAGTTTCAAACCTTTCCGCTTTAGTACAGTTTTCCAAATAAATTTCTTTTTGGACATATTTTGGCTCTTCCGAGAGACTTATTTTAAGTGGTGTTTGTTTAGCCAGGGCTTAATTTTATTTTCCACTCATACCTCTCACCCATCCAGGTCCCATTTATGTCGCCACTGCCCTTGCCAGTCTGTCGAAAGCCTCCCGAATTAGCATCATCTGAGAATTTAATTAACTTGCTGTTTACTAACCCTCTCCTTTCAGGATAATTAATGAGGATGTTAAGTGACACCGGGCCTGACATTGCTCCCAGCGGCACCTGAGCAGGCACCTACCGGCGCAGAGCCTGGCAGGGTCGAGAATCTTCCCTTTCTCTGCCCTTCAGCCAGCGCCTGGGCCGTGCAGGGCCACGCTAGGCACAGGCAGCCATGGCAAATGTTTGCTGAAATCGGGTTTTCCCGCCTCGCCTTTTATCCACCTGTTTTCTGCTTTGTTAATTAAAAAGCCTCATCTTACTTAGAATGGAATGCTTATTTTTTATGTTATTCCCTAGGCAGAGTCTACATTACTGGGCTTGAAATTAAACGAGCTGAGAGAGTCCGGTGTTACAGTTCCCTTTTGTTTCTGGAGTGGCAGCCTAGTGTCTCCCGTATTCCCCCTGCCCACCCCCACCAACCCCCAGCTTTCTACTTAATTCAGGCGACCAGACGTTATCACTGATCTAGAATTCAGTGCTGTCCCCTAGAACTTTCTGTGGTGATAGACATGTTCTGTGCCTGTCAACATGGTAGCCACTAGTCACGTTGGCTATGGAGCACTTGGAATGTGGCTGGTGCAGCTGGGGGGGGCTGGACTTTCCTTTAATGCCATTTAAATAGTCACAGGTGGCTAATGGCTGCTATATTGGCCAACTGCTGTTCGTGATCTTTTGTCTGCCTTGGGTGGTCGTGGCGGGTCCGAACCCCCCACCCCCCATCAGTTTCCATGCCTTCCCCAGCACTGTCTTCTCTGACGGAGAAGGTGAACCGGTTTCACCATTGCATTCAGCAGGCTGTAATTAGGAAGGTAAGTTTTCTGAAGGAAAAAGATGTTACTTTCCAAATCCAAATGTAAATGACTTGGATTATCCGTGTCACTGAGCGCTTCATTCATGCAGATAATTGAGAATTGACAGTGTCCTTTTCCCTCAATTACTTCCTGATCGTTCCATGTGTTACAACGGGGGGAACATGGAGCTGTTTTTAAATAGCTATGTTAATGTCCTCATTAATTTTACCTTTTCCTACCAATTAAGAAATACTAACTCCTGTGGCAGAATGAAGTCGGCTTCCCTTAGGAAGCCACATACATTGTGAGCTCCCTTACCTACCCCCGAGCCTGGCGAAGCTTAGCTCTTCGCCTTGTGTGTCACAGTGTGTGACTCAAGCACAAGTAGGATGCTTTTCAGGGGGACCTTTGTGCTGGGTTGTGCCGGGGTGGCATGGCGTGGCGTGGCGCTCGACCAGCACTGCCCCTGGGGTTGATTTCTGTGACCCCCACCTGCAAGCCCCATTCTCTTTTCCATACGGTGCAATCCAGGGGTTGCAAACACACATGCCTACGGGGCCACCCGGGTACCAAGATGTGTGACTGTCGCTGGGCTGGAGGCCGCCTGCCCCATCTTGTCTCGATAATTGTTGACATGAGGGAATGTGGAGCCAGTACAGCCAGATATTCCTTTTTTTATTCTTAAAGAGGCAGGAAATTGTAATTGCATGGGAAATTGGCAGATTTTTAAATGTTCATCATTAATTAAGAATTTTTAAAAACTCCCCCGGGTTATACAACTGGAACCTACCGGCTTCCCAGCCACCGCTAATTTGCTGTCTCTGGATTGACTCTCTCCTCTGTCCATTAAACAGTGAAGAAAATCACCCTGCCCCCGCCCCAACTCCACCCCCACCCACTGCGTGATGTCACATGGCAGTTGTGAGAATCAGTTGAACCATGTAACAGCCAAAGCCTTTGAAATCTATACGGGACTGTATACATGCAAGATGGTGTTATTGAGAAAACACATAACTATTTTATTTTTCTAAATCCAGACTTCCTGACCACTCATTCTTGGATGTCAAGATCATTCCTAGCATTCTGCCTTTAAGAGAGACTTAGGAATTAAGAGCATGGTGTGTAGGGAGATACACAGGGATGATAGTGATCTCATTTGTCACCTTCTCATTTCTTTTGCTTCGTGGCTATTTAAAATGGATTGTTTTCAGCTACTAGAAGGCATGGAATAGAAGGCTGCATTGTTGTTGTTGTTAGTAATTCCGCTATTAGGGTAGTCAGCAGTGGAATCAATTGCAGGTATTGTTAACCTCTGAGTAAATGTATTACCTTAACCCTTACTCACGTGGCATTACCTACCCTGGCTGCAGAGCGAGATGCAGAACTTGAGAGCCGGTGCCATGTAACCGAGCACACTTAGGCAAAAGTTCTTACGTTTGAAAGCATGAAAACAAGGGGCGAAGTTGAATTGTTCTGAAGTCATTTCACAATTCACAGTTAAATGGTTCTTGCATAGGTGTTGACCTTCAGTTTGGAACAGCTTATTTTTGTATGAAGTTTGCAAGCCTGGCTCATAGTGAGTTTTGAAAGTGGTAAGAAACGTGCTTTGCTTAACAAAGCGTGTGTGTGTGAGAGAGTGTATGTGCATGAGATTGTGTGTTTTCTCCCCTCTTCATTGAGAGCAGGTGTGTGATACTCTGAGTGATTGTAAATAAAGTTTTATTGGAACACAGCCACACCTGTTCTTTTCCGTATCCATTACTGCTTTTGTGCTGTGACAGCAGCGTTGAGTAGTTGTGATAGAGATGGTATGGCCTTCAAAGCCTGTGATATTTCCTCTCTGAATATTTACGGAAATAGTCTGCTGACCCCTAGTCTAAGTCATAGAAATGTATCTTCTAAGAGGCTACATTTTTAGGAATTCTGGGGAAAATTGTGGGCTAAGACGACATCATGCCACCCAAACCATTCTTAAAAATACAACTGTCGTCAGCTCGGTTGGCTCTGGCTTACTTCTGTGGTCTTAAGAATTTGCTTATTAGACGTTGAATGCGATGACCCTGGTTTCATGGTAACTAAACCCACATCAGCTGCTCGCTAATGTACTGCTAGTCATTTTATTCAGTAGACCGAGTAGCTTTCAACGTTTCTATGGGAAGGACACTGCTCATTAGTGGATGTGTTCAGCCTTCAGTTTAGCTAAAATCTGAATGCTTTCTCAACCTGAAACAGTGGGTATTATTCTAAATGTTAAGTAATATAGCTCTCTACAAAGACAAAGTGCTTCCCAGTCATTATTAGCTAAGCTCCATCATCATTCCTCATGATAATGCCACGAAGTAGGTTCTTAGTGTTGCCATCCAGATTTCAGCACCGAAGCGGGGACGGAAGGGTAACTTGCTGAAGGTCATGTAATAACAAAGCCCGATGGCAATTTGTGTCATCTCATGAGTCATGTTGGCGCTGGGGAATGCAGCTGGCACCAGCAGGACTTACACCCAGAGGCAAGCCAGTCCTCCTAACCAGTTCTTCCCTGGAAAAACGCGATGATTTCATTAGCGAGGTAAGTGAACGGGCGATCAAGTAATTAATGAATGCGTCTTTGTGCAGTCAGCCCTAGCACCCCGATGAAATCAGGTGGTGGCGGAGGCTTTCTGAGTCTTAAAGTTCCCTTTTCAATCCATTCTCAGCACCTGAACAACTATTTTCTTTTAATTTTGCTTTGCCATTTATGAAGTGCATTCGTATTGATCTCCTCACTCGAGCTTCCTGGCCCCCTACCCCATCGCGTGGTGGTGGTGTTCCTCCTCCTCCAGCTCAGGAGACAGCTTAGTGTCAGAGTCCCCTCTCCTCTGTGTGGCTCCTTGGTCCCCTTCCCATGTTCCTGCTGCAGGATGACCTGGCTCCTGAGTGTCAAGTGCCGGGTAGGGCACACCGTCCCTGCCTTCAGAAACCTTCCAGTCTCATTGGGAAATATGCCACATGCACAAAGCCATTAGCCAGTGTGCAGGTGGCAGTGCCAAAAGACATGGCGAGAGCTCGCTGCTTGGCGTTTGGAGGAGAAGGGATGGGAGGTGGGGTGCTTAGAATGGAAGGTAGAATTTGGAGACTATGCTTGGGAGGGCAAGGCGTGAGCCAGCGCACGTGTGTGTGCGCGCGCGTGCACGCTCCCCCCACACACCCCCAAATAAAGGCAGGACAGAGTCAGTAGAGCTGGCTGGAGATGGGTTGGTGCAAGGGACAAGTGGCTGATGACACCCTATAGCAGAGGACCTTTCCTATGTGTAGAGAATGGTGACGATGATTTTTAGAGAAGATTAACGACCTCTCTCATCTTTGTGAGCTTAAAGTGCAAGGAAATGAGAAGCAGGAATGTGGATAGACAAACGGGGACCAAGTGAAGCAAAGCTGGAAGAAAGACCCCTATCAAAACTCAGGTGCTGCCAGAAGCTGGGACTGGCATTGCTTCCTCTGGCCTCATATTATCATACAGTAATCTAGAAAGGTCACTGAAAGATTTGTTTTAAGACTTAAGCCTTTAAAATACCTATTAATGAAAAGCATCCACAGACCCTGTCTGTACTCACAGAGGAAGCTGTTGGATTTGAGATTATAAAAAGACATCACCTGCCGACTGGTGTGATGGTGAGCCATTGGGTGTATCTCAACACTGTAGCACCGGGAAGAAGCACAGCCAGGTTTATGTCCCATGTCACCGTGCACCTGTCACATAGGTACTACAGCCATGCGTAATATGTGCCGCAGCATCCTAATGCTTCATAGCTGGCAGGATCTGAGCAGTCCTCTCTCTGGTCTGTCCCTCTGTGGACCTCCTCTGCTTCTCCCCAATCCCCATCATTTTGCTCAAATAAACTTTTCACAGGTGCCTGTTTTTAGATGCAATTTTCTGCAGTGTGCATTTACTGAAGAAGATCCCTCATGGTTCTCCAGTAGGTTTTGCAAATCATCATCTGTCCAAATGTAACTGATGGTGAACCACCCCCCCCCCGCCCCGGCACTGGCAGATCTGCTCCAATGACTTCTTCTTGTCTTCTCACTGTTGAGTGGTTCTGCTAGAACAGGAACTTCTTCACTACAAGGAGAAGATGTTTTGGTCGGTGTGGGCTGGTCGATGAAAAACTTCCCTGTATTTCACCACTTCAAAGTAAGTTTTAAAAAATTTCACTGACTGGCCTCATAGCCTCATTCCATTGGGAGCTTGAGAGCTTAACAGACAGGTGGTATCTTTGGACCAGGTTGCTTGCACATTCTTGGGGAGGGATCTGTTGTCAAGGGGGCTGGCCAGCCATTCGGAAGGCTGGGGAGCCCAGAGTTTGGGCACAAACTGGGACGGGAAAGAGGCACAGCTAAACATTCAGCTTCTGAGCCCGTGGGGAGAATGGTCCCTTCCTCATAGGTTCTAGAATTTGCAAATAGATGAAGGCGAGTGACTTAGCCAGATGGGCATTTTCTAGGAAATAAGTCATAAGAATTGGGGACCCAAGGCTGGGCATGGTGGCTTACACCTATAATCCCAGCACTTTGGGAGGCCAAGAGAGGAGGGTCACTTGAGGCCAGAAGTTCAAGACCAGCCTGAACAAGGGCGAGACCCTGTCTCTACAAAAAATAGAATAATTAGCTGGACGTGGTGGCATGCACCTGTAGTCCTTGCTACTTGGGGCGCTAAGACAGGAGGTTCTCTTGAGCCCAGGATTTTGAAGCTGCAGTGAGCTATGATGCTGCTGCTGCCTGGGTGACAGCAAGACCCTGTTTCAAAAAAAAAGGAGGGTGGGGATCCAGACAATAGTAGTTCTCAGCAATAGTTAGATAGGAGGATAGGAAATTAGGGGGGAAAATCAAGTTGTAGATGTATATGTAAAAATGAAAGAAGATGATGATGTCCTCATTCTGACTCATCAAAGCTGGAAACGTCACACTGGGCATCCTTACATTCCAGGAAAACCCATTTGGCCACCTTCTTTCATGTGTCTGAACACCTTCACACCACTTACTTGGCCTTGGTACACATTTTAGGTTTGGAACTAAAATATGGACTAAATTATTTTTATCTGTAAAGGTGTATGTGGTGGACGCTGGCAGCCACACAGAGCTGTGACAGCGTAAGTTACTCCCCCTGAGAGACATCTGTGGAGCCTGCTCCCTCTCTCTGTCATCGGTGTTTTTCTCAGTGTTCTAGATGTTTCTCAGTATATCCAAGTCTTGCAACTATTTGCCAGTTTAATAGTAAAAGAACTGGTGATTATTAAACCTGTGTTGATAACATAGCTATGTAGGGGAAGTGGAGGGATAGAGTGAAGATGACCAGCTAAGTTGTCCTCCGACTGAGGGACATTTTGGCTGATTTGGAGCAGGGGAGGGGAAGCCCTTTTGTGATCCACGCACTAAAAAAATTAAGTCACTAAGTACAGCCATTTATAGCAATTACCTCCTGTCATTAAATCGTATTTAAACAAGCAGTAAATATTAGCAAACGTATTCGTTCTCTTCAGTCCCCAACCTCCCATCTCAGTCATCAAGGAGTGGACAGCCCCGTGCAGAAGTCAAGCGCAGCACAAAAAAACCACTCATGGTGGGCGCTGGTGGGGACCCCCTAGTGCGTTTCAGCTTGGTAGGGGTTGTTTGGAAGGGTTTCGCAGCAGGAAAAGGTGGTAAGACCAGAAGGATCAGAGCCGGTGGGTAGGGTGGGAACTGCCACGCGTCTCAGCTCCTGTGGAGTGTGCAGTGGAGCTGGGGATTGGAGTCAGAGGCGAGGGAACTCAGTGTGGACTAGATTCTGTAGGTCTTGAATGGCAAGGTGCAGAGTGATGATGGAGCATTAGGGGACTTCATTGGTTCTGACTTTTGGCCAACAATTTTTAAGTACCTGTTCTAGGGATTATGAGCTGGGATGAGAACTTGAGAACTGAGGACAGGAAGACATGAGCTGGTCCCAGCCTGTGAGACGCTGTTGGCGGTGTGGCAGGGGAGTGAGAGTGGTTTGCAGCTCGGTGTGGTAAGTGCACGGTGGAAGCTGCTTCCAGAAGGCGGCGGGCTGGAGGAGGGCGGGGCTGAGCTTGGCAGTGGGGAGACTTTGGAGAAGGAGCAGCTAGTGCGCTGGGCCTTTTCATGGCAGGGGGATCTGATCTTCTTGTCTGCATACTTTCTTACAGTCTGTTGATCACCGTACCGCCCCCTCCCGCTGCCCTTAAAAAAGGCCCAGTTATTCTCATTTTACTTCAATCACAGTGAGGCTGTTAACTTCTGAAATTCAGTAGTGTGACCCAGTCTGTGATCTTTTCCAACTAATAAAATGGAGTTTTCACACGGGCCTCTGTGTTCTTTGGGTTTTATTACTGCCAGAGACCTTGTATTCTGGAGCAGATGGGTGGTGGGCTAGAACAAACAGTCACTGCTCTGAGCCAAAGCTCAGTGGAAGTACAGTTTTCTAGATATATCTTGGGCATTAGACTCTTTCTGATCCAGAAAGGACTAGTTGGCCAACTCCCTGTGACATACTAGAGGGTCCTCCCTGCGAGAAGCCTACCTTGTCTAACTCACCCTCTCAGACAGTGGGAACCAGACAAGCCTGCATCAGAATCACCTGGGGGGCTTGTGGAAGCCCCAGATTTCTGGGCCCCATCCTAGAGTTTGTGTAGATCTGCATGGGGCCCGAGGGTCTGCGTGTCACCGTGCTGTTTGTCCAGAGGCCATGCTTTGAGGACCCCTGCTCCCATGGGAGAGAGGAACTGCTGGATTCTCAGTGGGACCTTCCTTTAGCATGGTCCTTTGTCCAAGGACTTCCACGGTGGGCACCCTTCCCAGCCTACCACAGCAGGCACAGACGTGAAGGCACACTGTGGCCTCGGAGGGAGGGAGGGTGGCTCTCCAGACACTTGGGGGAAGTCTGGTGCAGGCGCAGTGCGTGTTCAAGACTCTTGACTTCCCGCCACTTCGTCTGTGACAGAGTAATCGTTCTCAAGACCAAGACTTGGTCTCAGAAACTCGGGCACCATCCTCAAGATGGCAGTTTGTTCTTGTCCATCTTCCATCCCTGGCCAGCCTATGTGGCTGTTGGACTCCAGCTTCAGCTCTGTCCTCCTCTCCTGCTGGAGAGCCCCCTCCGCTGCCCTGTGATCTGGAAATGGCGTTGAGGACATGAGGGTGCTCCCGTTAGGGGACTGCTCGGGGAGGTGAGCAGATGCCCAGAGATCCTCTCACTCGAGGGGTGCTGTTGGGTGATTAATGGGTGTCGTCCACTCTGCAGGACAATTAAGGAAAGCAGGAGAAGGAGGGAAAAGTCTTCAGTTAGACCTAATTTGGCACCATATTGTTTTCTGTTAATCTATTTTGTTTTCTGTCCGTCTGTCCCGGGGGACGGGTGCCTTGCTGCTTGCTGAAGCATGCATAACTAATGTCCTCATTAAGGGCTGATCTGTTTATCAGGGCCATGAGAGGAAGCCAGCCTGCCAAACCTAGGCGCAAGCTGGGGGCTGTTACCTCCCTCTGGGCCTCAGCCCCACCTCATTAAGCTGGTCGGGGCTATTGATTGGGAGCCTGTGTTTGGAAGAGTCTTACTTACTCCATGCATTATCTTGACAGATTGATCAGACCTGATTGAGAACCTCTTAAAGGAACGAACAGCTGTAATGGGAAAGTTGGACTCTGTCATCCGTTAGGATGATTCTGGGAGCAAGAAGAACAAGGCTGACATCTTGGAGCAATTGTATTTACAATTAACATGGTTGGAAACGATTGCCTCTATTGATCCCCCCTTCCTGCAATTACAGCCCCATTGTTTACATTCCAGCACTTCAGTTATAAAAAGGAAATTCAATAATTATTGCATTATTTAAAGTTAAAGTGCCACAGAGTTTGCTGGCTGCGCTTGCTGGTTGATTTAACGTTCAGTAAAATCCATGCTGAGCCCTCCATCTTGAGGCCGAACAATATCGGCTTTTAATGAGACTTAAAAAGGGAGGGAAGGGGAGCAAAAGCCAGTGCACGGGGCGTTTGTCTGGGTTATTTATGGGGGAACCCAAAAGCAGAGCAGAGAAAGTAGCCGTGTCATCGTTCGCGAAACTGTGTCTCCCGCGCCACGTGGCTGTCCGCTCTGCGCACGGCCATCTCCTGGCCTCGGGACGCAGACTCCGCTCTGCTTCCTTGAAGAAGCGGTTTTCTCTTTCCACTCTCTTGGTCCCTTCTTCCCCTCCCACGAGTGTCACTGTCTCTTCCAACCCTCAGCAAAACCCACGGCATTTAAGCAGAAAGGGCGAAATGTCTGCAGCAGCCCGAATGTTCGACGCCAAAGGCATTTGTTTGGAGGGAATTTTTCTGCCCTGCTCTGTCACTTTCCCAGTTTCTCCTTTAAGGGGAAAACATAAAATTAAAAAATCAAGCACCTCTTACAACGAAGAGGTCAGCCTGTGGGTATCCCACGTCCCCTGCCTGTGTCACGCGGGCTGCCCTGTTATCTTCTCTCGTCATGGAGGTGATGAGGATGTTTGGCAGCAAATTGTGGGAGCTCAAGAGAGGCCCCTGGGTTTGAGCTCCAATTGATGCCCTCCACCGCAGCAACCTAAAGTTGAAGAGCGTGGGAGGAATTTTAAAGACTATTTTATTTTTTTCAACTTTGCTGGGCGTTCTTCCATGGGCTTGGTTCCAGCAAGATGTCTGGGCAGGTGCAGGCAGCAGGAATCAGAGCAGGGAGGAGAAAATGATGCCTCGTGCTTTGCCATCGAGAGTCACACTTCCAGCGCGGCCCCGGGAAATGGCAGAGCGCAGGTGTGAAAGGGGAGAGGAAGATGAATGGAGCCAGTTCTGACTTTTATGAAGTATCTGGAGCAGGCCAGTAGCGGGCAGCTGCTTCCAGGTGACTTTTTCATTAAGGAGGTGAATTCTTGTGTGCAGGCAGTGCATAATTTATCTGGTGCACTTTGCTAAAATCTAAAATACTCACTGGGAAAAGGCGAGTGCAGAGGTGTGAGGTCTTAGAGGTTTTTCTCCCTACAAGCAGAACGTCTCCATGCATTCTGACTTGGGTCTCTTCTTTGTGGCATCTGCCGCCTGAGCCAGAGCAGCAGATCCCAAAAGGGAGTCACAGACCAGCAGCATCAGCATCACCTGGGAGATGGTTAGAAATGCAAATTCCTGGGCCACGCTCTAGACCTGCTGGATCAGAAACCCTGGAACAGGCCTGGCGACCTGCAGGGTAACATGCCCCCTCCAGGTGCTGCTGATGCACGCTCAAGTTAGAGAACCACTGAGCTAGAACAACAATTGCATCATCGGCCACCCAGCTCATGGGGTCGTGCCTGCCTGTCACAAGTGACAAAGCAAGATCTGTGCTGACAGTAGAGAGACCACAACCGTGCCAAACATTTGGGTAGTCCTTCACATCTTCTGAAGGGTTTTCCTATGTTTTCCCATGTGGTTTTAAACATTGCCCTGGGGAAGACAGGACGGGTACAAATATCTCCATTTTACAGATGAGGTAATGCACCTGTTTTGAACACCAGGTAAGTATTTTTTCTGCCCTATTGACTGTCATGGGGTTGGAGATACAAAGAAGCAAATTCTTCAGAGTGAATTTGGGGAATCCGGGAAGCGTCTCCCAACCATTGCAGCTGAGCTGTCCCTTCCCTGGTCCTCATCTGGGAGGGACTCCAGCAGATGTGATAGAGAACATGGTCCTTGATTTTGATTATATCGGTGCCCTCAGGAGCAGAGAGATCAGTAAACAGGTGTGATTTTGTGGCCAGGGCGCAGGCTTGGGGTTTGGAGCTGGCTCCGCCTGCACCAGCGACGTGACTTTGGCCAAGTTACTTAAAATAAAAATTGAGCACCTCGTATAAGGAAGAACTTGTTCCTGTGTGTGCTCAACGTCCCGTCCGTATCGAGATCCCTGTAGATCACGGCTTCTTTCCTGTCGACCAGGCATTCGTCTCTGGGACGTGGGGAGGGACGGGGATTGGTTGTGAGGGAAACGTCAAATGTCTCTGTTCAGATGATCGTTTCCATCCCTGATCCCAAAGATTAACTCATGTGAAAAACAATGGCAGTAATAATAACAATGGCCTCATTTATTATGAAGACTAGGTGTATATCAGGTGTACTGTATTAAGCATTTTATATGAATTATCCCCTTAAATCCTCCCAGCAGTGATAGGAGGAGGTTCTGTTATTGTCTGAGTTTTGCACAGGAGGAAACTGAGGCCCAGCGGTGCGTGTGGCCTGCTCTAGGCAGCACAGCCAGTGAGATTCAGAGCGAGGGTTTTCCACGCGTCTGTTTTAATCCGGCGTCCCCTGAAACTACAGAGTCGAATGGGCGCAGCTCGAGTTGCGTGTGTATGGTGGCCTTTATTTTTGTATGGGACCTTACATATGCGAGAGCTAGAAACTAGCGCTAGGGAAGAGGTACTTCTTAGGAATGAAGAAAGTTACTGTTGCTAATACACCTTCTTAGCAAAGCAGGTCATTTTCAGATCCTGGGAGCTCTAGGTGGTTTCTGGGGCGTGGTCAGTTTGGGGTTAGTCTTGGGGGACCCACTTTGTTGGTTTCCCCTCCGCCATAGCCCCCTCATCTTCTGAGTTCTGTGCACACGCTTTTGACCCCTGTGGAAACTACCCCTCATTTGGCTTGGGACGTTGTGCTCTGATGTGCCCCTCCCTTGGGGAGGACTCCTACATGCCTGATAAACTTCCTCCCCATGTGGGAACAGTGACTCCTTTCTATAGTTTTCCTGACAGAGGGAAGGGAAATCTATTTTGTAAAGACATCAACATTCCATGAGGGTCCATATTTGTAGTTTTCCAGAAAAGATTCAAAGCCAAGGCAGATGCAACCTATCGCCAGTTATAGACGTAGACTGCAGTTTTCTTTCTAGAATTTACTTCTTAGGGCCCCTGATACTGGGACTTTTGAGTTAGGAAATGTCATTCGTGGAAGGGAAAGGATACGGGAACAGGAAGTGTCAGTTCTGGCCTCGGAGCTTGGATACTGGGAGCGAGCAGTCGTGGCATGTTCCAGGGCGTTGGGAGTTCTGGCCTAGAAAGTGGAAACTAGGTCAGAGCAACCCAAATGGATTGATCTAAGGGAACATTTTTACTTCCTTTTACTTTTTTCTTATAAATCATGGTTGGGGCTTATATCTGCTGGTGTCTGCAGGGACCCTACAGTGAAACAGGACTAAATTAGCATGTGTGAAGGGCGAGGGCACGAGCGGATGAAAAGCCAACATTAAACGGAATATACATATCTATTTAGGTTGACCTTCCAGGAGTCTTCCTAAAAATGTGATACTAAATTTGGAATTATAACATAATCTCTCTGATTAAAAAACTATCCCCACCCCTGGTTGCATTACACCTGGAAGGATTTTTTTTTTATTTTAGGCATTCAAGGTGGATACCCGGGCTGGGGAGTCTCACGTTCCAGAACACCCCTGCGGTCAGCACAGGGTAGTTTGGTGGTTGTGGACCCGGACTCAAGTCCCAGGTTTCGGTCCTGGTTTTTGCTCTGTGAGACCTTGGGGGCGTCCCATGACCTTTCTGAGCTTTGGGTTCCTGCAGGGATGGGAGCCAAAGGCTGCCCACCTCCTGGGCCTGTGATGAGAAGACGAGAAAGTTCGAGTAGGCGGTTGGTCGGCAGTGCACGCTGTGCGTGCTTACGCCGGCGAGTGGACGCCCACCCTGAGCTGGGATATGCCATCTTACGGCGTTGGGGAATTAGCAGACCGACCCTGGGTCCCCATCCTCTTCCCGTTCCTTCCCACCCAATGGGTTAGTGAGATTTATGGTCCTCTCCCCGAGGCAGGAGCCGAAGCCCTTGGCACGCTGTGGTTAGCTGTGCTTCCCTCCGAAGGGACGCGTACAGCGGCCCCTTCCGCCCTGGGACCTCCAGCTTTATGGACTGAGGGGAGTTGCACGCAGGCCTCCTGCCTGCCTTCGCCTGGGCGCCCTTCAGGGCTCTGACACGTGTCTCAGGAGCCTTCTGGGACCACCTGTGAGGTTTCTTCTCTGCTTAGCAGGAGGTATCCGGCATCCCTTGGGGTAGCCCATTTGCTCTCTGGGATGGCACCGGGAACAGGGAGGGGAGGTGTGTTTATGGTAACAGGTGCTGTTCCCCGGGGAAGCTTCATTTGTGAATTGTGTGTGTGTGTGTGTGTGTGTGTGTGTGTGTGTGCATGTCAGAATGTACTCTGTCCGTTTCTACTTTAAAGGGGAGGCTTTGACAAAACCTGATCAATATTTTGCATTCCATGCATGAAGAAGCAGATGTTAGAAGTTTCCTATTGTTGGGGAGGAGGCGGGAGCCGGGGCCCCTCCAGATTTATAGAAATCAATGTTCTCTGACAGAAGTTGGTTAGTTTTCCTGGGAAACAAGTAACAGGAACACATTTTTTTGATTTTCACGATGAATTATTTTCTAACAAGAGCCCTCTTTTCTTCTCTTTGACTTTCAGTGTTGGGCCAGGGTGAATGAGCACAACATACTAATGGGGCAGAATCCCACGAAGCAGTGCAGCCCGGCCTCCGTTCCTCCCTTTCTTTTTAAATTATTAATTTGCTTTTTGCACTCAGCTTTCCGTGTCGGATTCTTTCTCAGAGGTGCCTCTTACTGCAGCGAGGGCTTTTCTGAGTTATTCTCCCTGACTCAGACCTCAGAGGGAAGTCACAGAGACAGGTTTGGGACATTGGGTGTTTCCACGTCAGGAGGACAGGAGTGTCCTCGTCCAGCTAAATGGAGATGGGATGAGCATTTTAAGACATGCAGAGCTGTGAGAAGATTGGAAAGAGGTGTAAGAAAAGGTCTCTTTGACCAATGTGAGCGAGCCCACCGGGCTTCCCTGCCAGCAGTAGGCGCTGACTGCCTAACACGTGCTGGTCACATGGTCACATTCCCTCATTGCTCCAGGTGGGGACAGTCTGTTACCTGCTGCACAGTGGTGACTGGGAGAAGTTGGAGATTGTTGGACTTTTTCTGCTCCCATTTAAGTCAAACTGGATACTTATTTCCTTCCTGCAGGTCATCGTACTTCTCTGAGATTTCAGAAAGTAAATCCTGTTGCCAAGCATGGAAGTTTCTTTCGGTGAAAAGACCATACCTCTGTGGTTCATATAACCCCAGTCCTTTGCAGGGGCTTTTAAAACCAGCCAGTGAGCCTGGGAAACCGTCAAGGAAAAGCTTAGATGGGTTCAAGGTTACAGGGAGAGGCCGGACCCAGTGAGTTGGGTGGACCTGAGTTGCTACTCTTCTTTGTGTAGCTGGGCTGATCCTTCGTTCTTGGTTGGTCGGTCACACTTGCTCATTAGTAGTTTGCGGGAAGATACTGATTTTTCTTGAGAAAGCTAGGAGGCCCCTGTGAGTTTCGGTGGTGTAAGTGGTTTATTCTCAAAAAGGTACTCAGGATGAAGGGACACCCTCCTTGTATCCCCTGAGTCATGGCTGTCACTGCCTGAATCACCTGCAGGTTCAGGCCCCAGGGTTGGGCATATTCTGTGTGTGTGCACATGTGTGTATGTACACGTGCGCATGGTGTCTCACATGTTGTGGACACTTAGAATTGGACTGACACAAACCCCTGCCACGTGGGCTCAACAGCCAGTTTTCTTTGGGTCCTGGGGTGGCGTGCATCATAGCACACGAACCCCGGTCGGCATTGTTGTTTTGTTTTCCTTTTTAAACCGCACTCTTGACCTGACAAAGGAGAACGGTTCGGAATTAGGAGCACGGAGTAAAGCAAAGTGGAAAAAGGAGATCAAAACCTGGGTCCCCCCCTTCCCGATGGGAGAGCTCTGTGACAGAGGCAGAGAGGGTTGGGGAATTCAGGATTTGCGTGGGAGAAAAATTTCCTGCCTGGCGAGGAGAGCAAGAACTCTGAAAGAAGGCAGCTCCTTTATTGAGTGCACCACTGGGATTTGTGCCTTGGTGGATTCTTCGTATATTACAGTGAATTTAATTAAATACATTGCGATCCCAATTGAGGGTATTCTAATTAGCTGGGTCAGGAACAAATTATTCTCCCTCCTTCTCCAAATGAAAACATCTCCTCTTCTCTGCAGGGGAAGCGTGTTCTTGGCTGGCTGACTTGCCCGTGCCGTCCTCACGTGCCTCCTTAGCCCCACTCCCTCCTCCTGCTCCTCCTCAGGCAGGTTCCAAGGGTGGGATTCTGGGTGCCACCTCGGAGGGAGAGAGGATCTGCCCAACAGGGGGTTGACCCTCTCAAGGCCTGGGAAGTGAGCAGAGGGTGTGGGAAAGGTCACAGAGGGAGGACCCTGCTGCTAGCTTCGGGTTCCCTGTGTCCTCCACGTAGGCCAGCCTGAGAAGTAACAAGAAACTTAGAAAATTTGGTGAGAACAGGATTTGTCACGTGCAGGTAGACATGAGTAGACCAAGGTACCCAGAAGTTTGGGTTGGGATGTTACCTTTATAAGCAGGTGTTTCCAAGCAAATGAGATATAGTTTATTCTGGATTTTATTTACTTTTTATTTTTTCAGTGTCTTGGAGAATGAACTTGGAGTGCAAAGCAAGCTTGGAATTTTGAATTAAACTTTTGTGGAAATTTCTAAAAAAAGGACCTAAAAATGTTCCATACACCAGGACAGGTGGAAGGGGTTGTGGCTCTGTTCTTCCCTTTTCCTTTTATTCTTTTCTGCATGATTTGTAGCATCTGCCCATGTCTTTTCCACAATGGCTCTCAGATGGCAGACGGAAGAATTCGTGGTGGTATGAGAGATCATAGTTTGCCAACATGAGCTTGAGTGTAGGGTAGTTTTGGACTATCTTCATCATATCGAAAAGTGAGGGTTCCTAGTACGATGTTTATTTCAATTCAGTATAGTCCTATCACGCAAGAGCGCATGGATTTAATGACAAAAGACATTTGACGTGTCAGTTCCAGCCCAACTCTTTCTAGCCATGTGATCCTTCTCTTCTGGCTCCGAGATGGAAAGCCCAGCCATTTGGAATAGAACCTTCACATCCATGTTAAAATTTTATGTGTAAAATTCAGTGCCTCATTGCAAGGCAGTCCTGTTTTGTGGGGAGGTAGCGGGGGTTTTGAGTAAGGCTTTAGTGATTCTTGCTCTGATGTCATAGTTTCTTCTACCTCCGAAATCCCTTGATGGAACTTACTGCTTTGGATTTCATGGTTATTTTCTCTGCTGTCTTTTATTCACTCCATTCTGGTGGAATCTTTGATAAATATCATTCTTTTGGCCTTAGTGACCCAAGACAACAGTTTCTGGCTCTTGTACAGATTTCCTCCTGCCCGGTCCCAGCCCAAACCCTTGTTCCCAAGAATATCCTGGTCCAGTTTTTGGCTTCCTAGGGGCCCAGTAGAGAAGTCTGGGTGAGTGAACGTTGGCAAGCTTTTTGCTGGCTCGTGAGCTTCTGTGCTCCGGGATGAGTACTGCGTATGCTAAACAGAACAGGGATGTCATTGTGACCATCTGATAGACAGAATGACCAATGATATTGACCAGTGATGAGCCAGATGACCTTGAGAAATTGACAGGGACCTAGTCCGGAGAAATTTATTTTTCTATCATTTTTTTAACCCTGTGGAAAGCCTGGTTTTGGGTTCTCCCAGTAGACTGTAGTTTTTTTTTTGTTTTGTTTTGTTTTTTGAGACAGAGTCTCACTTTGTTGCCCAGGCTAGAGTGAGTGCCCTGGCATCAACCTAGCTCACAGCAACCTCAAACTCCTGGGCTCAAGCAATCCTTCTGCCTCAGTCTCCTGAGTATAGACTGTAGTTTTAAATACAAAAACCTGAGGGTTTTTTGCTGTATGAAAAAGCCAGATAGCAGCTTTGGGTCTCCGTCACTGACTTAAGGTGCTGAACAGGCAGGGTGACCTTAGGCTGTCCCCTAAAGCAGGGGTTGGCTAACTTTCTCTGTAAAGGGCCAGTGGTGATAATTTAGGCTCTGTGGACCATACCATCTCTGTCGCGACCGCTCAACTCTGATGTTCTAAAGCAGCCGCAGATAGCACGTAAGTCAGTGGACTTGGCTGTGATTCAAGAACATTTTATTTACAAAAACAGGCAGCAGGTTGGATTTGGCCTGTGGGCCAGAGTTTGCCAACCCCTGATCTAACTAAAGCAGGACTCTTTGGAGAGTGAAAGGGGGAACCTTTAATAATTGTGCCAGGAAAACCGGTGTTTCATGGGGGGGCCATTGAATCAGCAGCGTTGTCGGCCCTCTGGAGAGCCACATGGGAGGGGATGTTTGGGGGAGATGGAATGGGAGTCACAGTGCTGCTCGTCTCCAGTGAACTGTTGGAGAAGGTGCATTGGGGAAAACAAAAGCAACCCTACTAAGGAATCTTCAAGTCGACAGCCGTCCTCTTTGGCTGTGGAGACATGTCCCCCGGTGGCATGCCTCTGGCTGTGACCGGGATGGGGTGGGCTCATGGCAATGCCTGGCTTCGAGCAGCTCACCCAGGGCGTGTCCCTCTCCCGTCCCTTGCAGCACCTGCAGCAGCACGAGAGTGGTGTGGAAGGCGAGAGCTGCTACTACCACTGCGTCCTGTGCAACTACTCCACCAAGGCCAAGCTGAACCTCATCCAGCACGTGCGCTCCATGAAGCACCAGCGGAGCGAGAGCCTACGCAAGCTGCAGCGGCTGCAGAAGGGCCTTCCGGAGGAGGACGAGGACCTGGGGCAGATCTTCACCATCCGCAGGTGCCCCTCCACCGACCCAGGTGAGTCGCCTCACCGGCGTTGGGGGCCCGGGGTGGGCCTGGCCCTCATGTCCATGACTGACCTCACGGATGACCATTGTGTTCTGGAAGGAACATGCATGGATAGTTGCTTTTCTTTTTTTTTCTTAAGCTCAGCACCACTTCTCTTCAGGTGCACGCCCAGCCTTAAGGAAGTCACAGGCCACTACCTAGGGAGTGGCCAACAGAAGAGATTCTGTCCCCTGTCCCAAAGGTCCTCCAGCATATACGCTGGATTCCATTTATTGGTTCACATTGACACAGCAAATACTAAATGGTGTGTCTTGCAGTATTAAGGGTAGACAGTGAGTGGCTTCAAAGTCTGGTCTGTAGAAATGCACTTCGGAGAGGATCAGAGCCAGTGCTTATTGTACAAATTTCAGTTGTATTTGGGAGCGAGTCTCATTATTCCGCGGGTCCGTGCTGTGTGCTCCTTCCCAGTGTCGCCTTCCAGTGGGAGCTCGCCTCGTCTGTACCTCCCGTCCCGTCCTCCCGGCTGCAGTCACCTTCCTCTTCCTCTCTCCTGTCTGCGCTTTGTGACTCCTCCTCCTGCCGGGACCTCGTTTGGTAGAATCACCTCCTGTCCTCTACTTCTGCAATCTTTTCAGTCCCTTTCCGTCAACTTGGAAGCACAAGACAGTCACTTGCCTCTCTAAACACAATATAACAAACACTTTTCCTTACGCGTCAGTCCCTGCCCTCTCCTACAGCAGAATCTTCAAGGTCCTTGAGAGGACACTCTGCAGTGCTCTTCTCTAGTCCACGCCTGAGCCTGCCGTAGCCTGTTTCCTGCTGCCACCAAACCAACTGGGGAAGGGCACCACTGACCTTCCGTGTACCCAACCCAAGACCATCTGGTTCTTATTCTTTTGTTTCTATGGTATTTGAACTTACTGCCCAGCCCCTCCTGGAAGCTCCCTTCGCTGAGCTTCCAGGGCATGTTCTTCTCTCATCCTCCAGCTTCTCTTAGCCGTTCTCCATGCCTATGCCTGTCTGCAGGTCCCCAGGCTGTCCCCAGGGCCTGGTCCCTGGTCCTCGGCTCCCAGCCTCTTGAAGCTTTGCTCCCCTGCTGTTGCCAAGTGCCCCCAGCTCCCTGGATGCCTCACTGGGCTCACCTCCTGAACACTGAGCTCATGACTGTCCCCACCGGACTTCTTTTTCCCTGTGACACCACCTTTCTAGTGGCCTGGCCAGGCCAGAGACATGAGGCCAGCTCTCATCCTCCATCTCTTCCGGCACCTTCTCCACCATGGAGCCATCATGGCCGCATGGGGTTCTAGTCTTAATGTGATCCAGTTACACATTTTTATAGTTTTCTAAGGCAAAAAGTTACATAGACCTTACGAAAAATAGCAGTGGCCCTCCCCCATCCATTCCCCAGAGGAATGGCTCCAGCTTTTACATGTTTCTTCCATTGCTCATTTCCAACATGCCTCTGCTACCGTTCCTTGCATTTAAGGTCTAGACCATTATCTCTTGAATTCCCACTCTGATGGGTGAGGGTTTCGCCAGGATGCTGTTCTCCAGACCCACCCGCTTGTGTGTACTCACACACGCCATCCACAAATTCAAGCAGACCCGCACATGGCAACGCCCCCCACCCCGTATGTACTCACACACTCACACACACACAGCGCCCACGCTGTGCCCAACAGCCCGTACACACTCACACATCTGACACACACGAGACACCATATCACACGCCTCCCATACTCTACAGACACTGAAACCCCCAAACCCAGGCCCTGCACCCATACACCCCACGTACCTGCACATCCCCACACACACCGCACCCCACGCACTTCATACCCCCCCGCACGCAGGTACTGTGCACCCTATGTGCATTTGCACGCAGCTCACAAACACACACGCCACCCACAGTGCAGACGCCACACTCACACACCCCTGCACCCCCCACCCACGCTCCTCAGCGCCCCTACAACTCCACCTCCCCCCTCCATCCCCCATCAGGATTAAATAATAATTTGGGGTTATATTAATATTCAGTGTTTTCATTATTATAACTCTATAAATATTAATCACAGCTGAGCCATGTAGGGTTTTATAATTTCATTTACCTTCTTGTACAACTTTTTGTTTTCCCTGGTTTTCCTAGGTACCCATGATTAATTCATGGCTCACCTCACTCTGCCAGGGGCAGACATCTCCTAATCTCCGAACGCGCCGCGCTATCAGCTTTTCTGTCAGCTTCATTTCCTCCTGGAGGCGTCCGCCTAAGCCCCTCTAAAGCCCCCTGCCCACCTGCTCCTGGCCGGATCACCCGGCTGCTCCTCGCCGCCGCCTGCCTGTAAATGGAACTGCGACTCCCAGATGACAGGGGAGAGCACAGTTGGAAAATTGTTCTCCCTGCCAGAGTAGCTGGGGCTGCGTCACACGGGGGAAAGGCAAGCCCTCTGGACAGGCAGGACACGTCGCATGTTCAGGAAAGTGCTGCTGGGGACCAGGATAATTCCTGTCACTTCCAGATCGCTGCAGGATGGTCCCTTCTCATGTGTTTTTCAAATGCCTCTTCTGGTTAAAGTTTAAATGGCCTTAATCTGTGGAGCTGCTTCGTCACCTCTGATCCCATCCGCATGTGGGGAGCGCGGTCGGGGGGGAGGAGGGAGGGGACGGGCACCCTCAGACTCACTTCTGTGCCCGGAGGCTGAGGCCTTTCTGCTGTCCTGCTTTGGGGACCCCGTGCCCCAGCAGGTGTCTTGGCCTGTCTCGCCCCTGCTACTCCTCATCATTCCCCTGTTGGGCTGTCTCCCGGGGTTCTTCTTCCTTCTGCCCAGATACTTAGACTGTTCCATTTAGGGTTTGTGGTCTGTTTGTGTTTTGTTGTGTTCTATTTTTAGCCGGCTCTGCAGACGTCATTGTTTTAATCTTCTGTTAAAGGCTGTTCCCTTTCACCCCTCAAGTCTTTCTTTCACTCTGCTCAGAATTCCTTCTTATTAATGAGGTGCCCCAAACTAAACAGTGTACAGCTGCCATTTCATCCAGGGTCTGTGGGCTGGAACAAACAGTTCCCTGTTTTATAATGTAATAGTTCTCTTTATGCCGTGCGCGCGGGGATTGCTTTCCTGTGCCACTGCCTTCTGGGTTTCTCTCGTTTAATGCGTATTAGGGTTTTTTTTCCCTCCCTCAAGTGTATGAGGAACTTCAGTGGAGTTGAGAGACCTCCCTTCTGTATGTCAGAATCCTTTTGTGTTGTCTTTGGCCTGTAGTCATGTTTTTTCTCTGCGGGCGTCCCTCCCCCGGGCCGCTCCCCTCCCACAGATGGCTCCAGTTAGGGCGATACTCTTGACCGGTGTCAGGGGGACAGATGATTAGGTGACGTTCCTGTTCACATTAACACGAACTCGGTTCTCTTGTAGAAACGCCTTTGAGAAACATCACCTTAAAATGCATCCTCCGTCCCCCAAAAGAGGATATATTTTGGCTCTTAAAAACCTGAAAGAATATCTTCAAGAGAAGAGACATGATGGACCTGGTAGAATTGAGATATTTAAGATGATCAACTTCAAATTTTATAAACATAGACTTTCCAGAATAGTCTCAGTCCTGTCCTCTTTAACTTAAGGATCGGGACATTATTCTTTGGCTAGAAACAGTCAGCGTGTGGCATGAGGAAGCATGAGGAAGTCTTGGAGCACCTCATGGGAGTCCTGTCTGCGCCAGCTGGAAGCCGCATGTCAATGGTTGTGCTTTCTAGAACTGGCAGTTTTGGCTCCTGTCATCCTGTTGAACTATGGTGTCCTTCCTTCCTTCCCTTCCTTCCCTTCCTTCCCTTCCTTCCCTTCCTCCCTTCCTCCCTTCCTTCCTTCCTTCCTTCCTCTGTTATCCACATACCCCAAAGTTTTACACGCACACCATCAGAAATAACTTCCAGTCCTTTCTGAGCTCTGGGCTTCGTACCCTCACCTCACATCACCTTCTACGGGTACCAAGATTTCCTTGCTAAGGCTGGGCGAGTGAGTTCTACAATAGCTTCCTCGCCCCACCTGGGCAGTCTTTTATTTCAACCTGGACTTTTGATTATTGGCTTGAGTGTTTTTTCTGCAAGAACAAGTAGTCGTTTGACTTGGTCAGGGTTGGTCTTTTCATTTTAGCCCTACCTGCACACAGGTGGTGGCAGCTTATCGTCACAGGCCGATGACCTGTAAATGGAACTGGGCGGCAGCTCTCAGTTGCTGGCATCAGCTGTTGGCGTCCCCTTAGCTGACCAGAAGCTCTTGAAAGATGGAGAGCTCTCAGAGGTGGGTCCCGTGTGGGATCAGCTTCCCTGTTTGCTTATTAAAAAGGCATTTCTGGCTCCTGGGTGAAACTATAGTTAATTTCACTGTATCAGCGCCCTGGGCTTCGAGAATACAGGAGGCCCTTTGTGCTCCTGCTGTTGGCCTTTCTCCTCCTCCTCCTGCTCCTGTTTTCTCTCTGGCTCCCCTTGCCTCAACTACTTTTTCTTTCACGAAGACATAGATCTCCAAACTTTGAACATGTGTAATTAAATTTAACAGTTCCTTCTTGAGGGGCTACTATGTATAAGATGTTTTATGGGCTGGGGGACACAGTGGATGTCCCCTCTTAGCTGTTGGTTTGGATACACTGGTTAATGCACCAGCTCGGGCATTCGAGGTAATTGGACACTGACTCAGTTCACACAGGGCGTGATCATTCAGAGTTTAAGAGACCGTTTTGCTTGGAGCAAAAGATGGTGTCCCTCTTTCCTGACACATGTTTGGCATCCAAGATAGTGAATTCCTGGGGTCAGGGAGGTGGAGACAGCTTCCCAGGTGATGATGTGGTTTGGGTGGCAGCCTTTACCGAAACACTCACTGGCTTCGACTGATGGATCCCTTTTTTAAAAGCAAATTTTAGGAAGGAGTTCTGCTTAACTTAGACAGGTTAAGAGAACAAGAATATATACCGTTTTCAGCTTTGTCGTCTTGTTTTGTTTTTATTTTTCAAAATTGGCCAAAGGATACCATCTGAAGATGAAGTTCATATTTTTTTTTTTTGTAAATAGCTAAATTATATGCAATTTTCAGTGTGATTTTTTGCCATAGCACTAAAACATGTTGTGGCCAGTTCTGTAATTTTGAAGTATTGTTTTTGTGAAACCAGCATAACTCTCTTTTTTCCTTTTGATAGCACATCTTGAAAGGGCTTGGGGTGGGGGGTGTAGGGATAAAGTATTTCTAATGAGTGTAAAAAGTGCATCAAAACATACTGGGGTGACTGACACTTTAAGCATTCATGGAGGAATGGAGACCGTCTGTCTAAAGGACATTGTCTAATGAAGGAATGTTTGGGCGAGGACTGTAAATTCCAGGGCGCTTTTCAGAAGGATGCTTTACAATGCAAAGATAAAGAGAGGCCATTGCACATCAACATGAAAAGAGAACATAGTATTTTTGAATTATTGTTAAATAGTAACATTATGCTGTTGGTTACAGAATAGCATATAGCTTGATTTTTGTAAAAGTGTTTTTCTTACAGCTTTTAAGATAAGCATTCAAGCAAAGGGTCTGCATATCTGGCTGTTTCATGGGTGGGATCTGTTTGTATGGACTCTAATAGTAGAATGTCAGGCACATGGCACAAGAGCCCAAGTATCAGCAGTGCTTGTTGATAGAGATTTTAGCAAAATTGCTAACAAGCTACTAAAAAATAAATCTTGCTTGTCTTTTGTTCATGGAAATAGTTTTCTGTTTGCCAATATTGAGCACACATAGTTTGGTTACTGTCTGATTCTCTTGCATTTTGCATTTACATAGAGGACAGGAGTAGTGCTCTGGGTGTATACTGTCTTGTTTTTCTGTTGGAACAGAGTTCCTGATTTGCCTTAATTAGTCCTCTAACAATCTACAAAGGTCAGTGCCAATTGCCTGTTCATTTACATTTGCAATTGTGATGGCTTCTGATTACATATTCCTCATCTTAGTCCTTCCTAAGTACATGCGAGTGTATCCTCCCCGCCCCTTCCTCCCACAACACACACGCACACACACACACACACCCCAGAGCAATGTGAAAGCTGAAGATCTTGGTCTTCGTAGAGGAAACCTTTGTAGTGACAGCCCAGCCTTCGCTGGACCTTCAGCGTCTGTTATGGAAAGCCATCTTGGAGAGGCTGGTGCTTCTAAGTTCAGGATATAATGAAGCCAGAGTCAGGGAAATTACGTCGATACCAGGCAAGAAATCTGAGAGCCATTATCTAGGAGCCGTCTTGAACTGGGTAATTAAGGGCAATTAAACTTTTCTGCTGGCTCTCTGCAAAATATGCTAATGCTCTGGTCTGTTGGAAGGTGGACATGGGCAGGGTGCTGCTGCCCTGCCGTCAGACGCTGCTGGCCTGGTAGGGCCCCTCTGGAGAGGATGTGACATCACCAGGATGGTCACCTGGGCAGTGGGTCCAGGGTCTGCAGCCTCCCCACAAGCTTCTCGTTTACTCTCTGTCTGCAACAGGGTGTCGCACCTCTTCACAGGTTATCCCAGACCTGGCTGCAGAAGCCCAAGGTGCAGTGATTTTACTCACTCAGCCTTTCACATTCTACATCCACCGTTCAGTAGTTGCATTATTTTTATGGGATGGTGAAACTATCAGGGGTTTTTGTGTTGTTTTAGTACATGACCCTAGAGCACCAGCTGTATGTTGCCATTCTGGTTAGCACTGTTCTTGTTTAGGGGCCCAAGAGTGTCCTCCGTGCCACCTCCTTGAGTAGGTAGTGTGTGCCCCCATGGCCACCCAGTGCTGCCCACTTGGCGAGGAAGCGCCACTGTGCCCATTCCCTACTAGGGAGGGTTTCTTTCTGTCACTGCAAAAAGAAGAAAGGGGTACCTGCTGGCGGTTACTCGAGTTAGGAGAGACAGTGTATAGGGAGGTGTGTGTGTCTTAGGGGTGGTGAGCATTGAGGGGTCCCCCGTTTAAGGATGTGAGCATGTCAGAGACCCCAATTGGCTAATCATAGCTCAGAGACGCAGGAATCCCCAAGGGAGCCGTGGAATGTCACGTCACACCAAATGTTATTTTAGTGAGACCTTTATCCCCCAATATCCCAAGTCACCTTTGGAAAGTATATCCAAGGAACTTGAAAGTTTGACACTTGACCCTGAATTGAACGCGGATAGCTAGGCAATGAGTAGGTGTTTTTGCTGGGTTGGGGGTTCCCCCTGGATTTCACTGGGCAGGAGGGACCTTGTAGTGCTGGCAGCTGTAGCCGGAAGTGGTGGTCATCCTCTGCTGTCCCCTGTCATGTGTGCAAGCATCCCCTCACACGGATCCCTGTCCCAGCCCCAACACTTCACACCTTCTCCATTGCCCCAATGTACTTGTCAGGAGAAATAATGATTTGTACTTGCATTGCCTTAGGAAAGTCCAAAGAATCATTTTTGGGGCTACTTACATCCTATATGAAACTTGTTCCCGACCTTGGTAGGGGGCCAGGGAGGAAATAGAACATGCATCTATCTCTCTGCTTACAGAAATAGCTCAAAGGCTTTTTCTCAGAGTTATAGATGTTAAGGAGCCCCCTTCAAACTGTGACCCAATTATGAGAATTACAGTTCCAAATTACTTTTTTTCCAACACTGACTAGCAGTGGAAAGTTTTGTGGCCTTGCAAATCATTATGAGCACTGTCCATACCTCTCTGGTTTCTGGGCTTTCACATATCTTGAGAGCCATAAGGAAGCTTCTCTGGATTCTCTGTTAAAGTTAAATAAAATTTTCAGTTCAGTTCTCCATCATACTAGCCAAATTTCAAGTGCTTAACAGTAACGTGTGGCTCATGGCTACCTTGGTGGACAGGACTGACTGACTTATTTAATTTTTTTGAGACAAGGCCTTGCCCTGTTGCCCTGGAGTGCAGTGGCATTGTCATAGTCACAGCAGCCTCAAATTCCTGGGTTCACACAAGCCTCCTGCCTCAGCCTCCTGGTAGCTGGGACTACAGGCATGTGCCACCATGCCCAGCTAATTTTTTGGGTTTTTTTTTTTTTTTTTTTTAGAAATGGGGTCTCACTATGTTGCTCAGGCTGATCTTGAACTCCTGGCCTCAAGGAATCCTGCCACTTCAGCCTCCCAAAGTGCTGGGATTACAGGCGTGAGCCACCACACCCAGCTTAACAGTACAGATTTATAGAACAGTTTACAATGTTCTGTTGGACAGTGCTGGACTCTTCCCTGGGATCCCTCAGATTTCCTGTAGGCCCCGGCTAGGTTTGGGCTGAATCGTCCATACTGTTTTTCAGCTTGCGGTTTAAAGTAGTGTGGCTCCCCGCACCTACCTGCGCTCTGCCAGCTCCGGTGGGTGTATATCCTTTCTTCTCTCTCTCCTTCTTTCTCTGTTTTTCTCAGTGTGGAGAAATGTATTCAAATAGGCATTTCATTTTGGTTTTTGCCACTTACGTCTTATTCCATTAGCAGTTTTGAGGGACTTGGAAAGGACTCTGTAAAGATGTGTTTTGTCGGGGTGGATGTTAAAGGCCTCTTTATCATTTCATACCTCAAGACTGTCTTGAGACCTTTTGTGTATATGTTAATAAAAGCAGCTATTTATTGCTTTTAAAAGATCTTTGACCCCGTTCTAATTAGAATATTAAAAATCACATGGTGTGTGATTGTCGTGGAATAAGCCAGTCTGTTGTTTTAACCCAAAATTTTATCCAAAATTGTCATCAGGTCAAAAAAGAATGTGTGCGTTTTTTCACTTGCTGTTTCCATTGGTTTGAAATTCTGTGCTGATGACGGAGGTTTTCCTTATGGACTGAATTATTTTGCTAGGGCTGCCACAGCAAAGACTGGGTGGCTTAAACTATAGAAATTTATTAATATTTTCTCGCAGTTCTAGAGGGTAGAAGTTTGAGATCAAGGAGGGTTGGGGCACGTTTGGTTTCTCCTGAGGCTTCTCTGGCTTGCAAATGGTGGTCTTCTCTTGGTCTCACCTGGCCTTGTCTCTGGGTGTGAGTACCCTCGGTGTCTCCTTATGTCCTGACTCCTGTTCTTATAAGGACAGCAGACAGACTGGATTCGGGCCCATCCTGAATGCCTCATTTTAACCTAATTACCTCTGAAAGTTTTGTTCCTAAGTACAGTCACATTGTGAGGTACCAGGCGTTAAGACTTCAGCATAGGAACTGGAGAGGAACGCAATCCAGTCTGTAACTTGGACTTTCTGGTATCCGAGGCCAGTTTCTTGTTTCTTCTTCTGTGGCCACTTTGGGGATGGCAGGAGGGTAGGACGTAAAGGTGGACGTAGAGGTGACGGGCAGAGACCCTGGAAGTCGCCTCCAGCAGAGCTGTCCGTGCCTGCGAGGCCCTCTCCGGCTTTCTGCTCTCAGCACATGGTCATTAGTGCCAGCCTTAGCATGTGAATAAACAGAGTGGCCTCCGTGGAAGGGGACTCCGAATGAAGCCGGAAGTGCTCAGAGAAACCTGTTAGGACAGGAAAGGGGGCTGAGCCCTGTGTCTTTTGAGCTGTAATTTTACTACGAGTCTTTCCTTGCCTGTCCTGACACAGCCCTCACCCAAACCTCCCTGCTGGTAACCCCAGGGGGACTGCCAGCCAGCCACCTGAAGGAAGACTCTTGTGCCTATGAAATTTGACAGTCTTAGCATGAATCAGACAGGGGGCTCCAACACGCTATCCGTATTAGGCTCGTGTGGGAGGGATTTATAGAAATAGAGACTCCTCTGCTGCTTACTGGTGCTTTTAAGGACTGAGCAGATGTCACTGGATTTGTGCATGGACTTTGGTGGCCCTGGCCCTGGTTTTTTCACTCTGGTTGGGGTAAATGCTCCCCAGAGCCTTCCATATCCTATGACTTATTATGGTATAGAATTCTATATGGTGTAAATTGGTTGGGTTTCCATCCAAAGGATTTCAGTTGCTGGAAGAAGGTAAAGGACCCATTATTGCTTGGTTTTACCTTACTCTGTAGTAATTACTCCAGTGTGGATGTTATATAAAGGACATAGTGTGTAAGTTTTTACTCCAGATAACTTTCCATTTGGTTCCCACCCCTGCTTGTGTCTACAGGGCAGGCACATCCCGTTCCCAACGCTCTGCTTCCCCACATTCGAGCCTGGGCTGCAGGCATCAAGGCCAGCCTCCACCAGGGCCTTCTCTTCCTGCAAGAGCATGAAGCGAAGGTGTGCTCACCCCTTCAGCAGCAATCACAGGTGTCCCAAGTCTCTAGGTTCCCGTGTGTGGCGAGTGGCTGCAATACTGGACGGTGCAAATACAGGCCGTTTGCTTCACTGCAGAAAGTTCTCGTGGACGGTGCAGCTGTAGAGAGCGGCAAAGCGGGGACTCCGAGCAGAGGCCCAGGGCTCAGGGCCTTGCTGCGGGCTGATGAACTCATGCAAAGACAAGTAGTACTTTGCCCCAGCAGTGTCTTTCTTGATATCTAGAAAACAATATGATCTATAGCTTAGATTCTCTTCAAGATGGAAATGAAGAAACTCTAAGACTGAGGTGAGAAAGGGGGTAGCAGTTATTTTTACCTCTGTGAACTTCAGAGTGCAAGCCCTGGTCTTCCCTGAGAATTGGAAACGGTTTGTGTGGTTCCCCTAGCACCCAGAGCCCTAGTGTGAGTCAGTTCCAAAAGCACTGAGAGACCCCAGAGAATGGAGAGGGCAGCTCTATTCTGGTTTGCTTGGGTAGGGGGTCTTTACTTGAGTGGTTTCCAGATTGTCACCAGCCCTGGAACCTTGTGAGGTGCTTTTGTGATACGGACCTGGCTTGGCCATTGGCTAAGCAGATGTTAGCCCACCCGGGCATTTTAGGTAATACTTGGGATTTTGCAGTAGCTGTTGGCTGGATTTTGGGTAGGTAGGTCTTGAATTACTAAGAAAACAACAGTGGCTGTGTAGGCAGTAAAAGTGGAAGAAAATCAAACTCAGGGGCCAAGATGTTTGGAAAAGGGGAGAGAGAAGGTACAAGGAGAAATAAGGAAGTGCTGAAGAGTTCGGAAACAAAGGGTAAAGATCAGAGGGAAGGAGCGAAGTAGGACCATCTTTGACTTCCCTTGCTTCTTTTAGAAAAGAGCCATGGCTGGGGACGATGTGACTGATTTGAGTCCAGAGGCAGAGTTCATTGACCGCGTCCTTAGGATGGCCAGGCACCACGCTGGTCTCTGGGGAACCTGCCAGCGGGAGGAAAACTGGGCTTTCCCTCCTAGTTGGGTGCAGGCAGACATCAAATAAACAAATATAGAATGTCAGGTGCACAAAGTGCTATAAAGATGGAGCCAGGTGGAGTGGGGATGCCCAGGGAGCTATTTTATAAAAGGGGCTCAGCAGGGTGACATTGGAGTGGAGCAGAAAGACGGTGAAGGAGAGTAGTTCCAGCTGAGAGCCCAGCACACACAGACACCTTGGCTAATTGGAGAAGCAGGAAGGTGGCGTGCCAGGATATATGTGGTCCACGTGGCCCAGTCCCATGGACCCTGGCAGCATGGGGGATTTGGATTTTGCTCCCTTTCACATGGAAAGTCATTGGACAGGTCTGAGCAGGGGAGGGTGGCAGTGTGACTTGGCCCTGGTCAGGTTTCTCATGGCAGCTTAGCTTGCATGTCCACTGGAATTCAGGTGTAAATCGTCTCCTTCACTCCTGGGTAAGGAGCCTCAGCGGGGAGGAGACAGGGTGCCACAGTGCCATCTCTCTAGCAATCTTGAGTGTGGGGACAACTGCAAGGACAAGGGGGCTCAAGTTTACCCTGAGCTGCGAGGACTCCACTCGTATATTTGTCCAGGATCAGCACAGCTCTTTGAGGTTCTCTTTTTTAGCCCAGGGGTCAGCAGTATTTTTCAAAAACCAACTCGTGACTCACTGCCCAGGTGTGAAACTCAGGAAGGACTTTTGTCCTTTTGACTTGAGGATGAGTTGTGGGTACTACAACATAAACACCGGACACGAAGAATGAGAAACCAGCTCCGGTTAATGGACGTGCTATAATGACAGAGGCGAGTTAAGAATCTCCTACCCTTGACCCTCTGATGATGGTTGGTCACATTCCACGGAACAAGAATTTCATTCCACCATTAGATACTGTAATCCAGAAAACACACCGTGCCTTCACACTTTGTGCTTTTGGTGTCCCCAGTGCTCCATGTCCGGAGGCCATCATCCCATTCCTGAGGGCTGCTGACACACTTCTGATTTCCGTGTCTAGCTGGCCTTTGACAGACAGGCCTGATCTAATTCTACAGTCATTTTATTCTCTGTGGACATGTGCCCAGACCCCAGGCGGATCTGAAGACTTCCTTAGAACACATAAGACCAGGGAGATTTGTGCCATACTGTACTGTTTTCTCTGGGCTTTTCTTTAATCAGGAATGTAGACTGTTTTTTTGTTTGGGTAGATGGTGTGCAGAAGCAGGGCTTCTAGTCACTTCTGCAAGGCAGTATTACAGGGCTAATTGGGAAATAGAGATTCTTTTTCAGTAGCTATTTTGGAATCACTTCTCCCCCCTCTGGGTCCCTATCCCCTTAGGATTGTCAAGCTCACACTGAAAGACCCCTGTAGGGAAGGATGTTGGCATATATCATAGATATTTGGAAAGAATGTTTCAACCACACCTGGCTGCCGTGTGTGAGGATAAATTTAATTTATTTTAAAAATCTGGCCACAGGCAGCCTTTTCTGTTTGTTTCTTTAGGGGGAAAAAAAATTGAAAAGCAGCAGCAAGCTATGGTTTGCATTTGTTTTCTTCCAGATTTGACCAGCCAGCAGAAGAGAGATTATCTCTAAAGGATATGAAAGGTTTAATCATTTTAATTTTGTTTTTATTAAAGTTTATCATAACTTTTTTTTTCAACATGCCCTGGTAGAACAGAAGGAGAGAAGAGGAGGTAATATAAATATACACAAACCCCCAAGCATTTGGTTAATAAAATTTTCCAATGGGCGATGCCTTGTGGGCAGGAAGTGGTTGGATGGCTGGGGATGGCCAGCTGACCAGGGCGGGCTGTGACAACACTGAATTGTAGCCGGCATCTCACAAGCTTCCTGTCCACCTCTAGCAGACACTTGTCGTGAGAGCTCAGAGCTTTCATTAAACTGAAAGAGAAGAAGCTCCAACAATTGATTTATTCCATCATGGTTCTCAGGCATGACTGGATCCCCAAGCTGTTTGTAGCTAAAGAAGTCTAAATTTACAGAGAACAATTCTCCCACCCCTATCATCACAATGAAATATTTGAACCCGGATATTTTAAAGTCTTGCTTTAGGCCAAAACCTCTCAAGTTAACATGTGTGAATGTGTTTTTTGTGAAGCAGCAAAGTTGGGATAAAAATAGTCATCGATTTTTGGATAGAAAAACTGTCCTATAAACTATGGTAAAACTGAGTAACTAGAATCCATACATCCTAGGATTTTTGGCTCATTTTCCCTTTAGGACAGAAAAATAAGCTTATTTCAAAGTTTGTCCAAAAATTCACCTGGGTGTGGACTGGAGTTATCATCACAGGTGTTCAGCTCAGCCTCCCGTCTCCACGACTGTAAAACTCGGCAGAGGCGTGACTGCTCAGAACTCCAGCCATGCGGACCAGGATGTTGTGTCACCTGAGAACGATGAAACTGTCTTCACTACCACGTTCTTACAAAGCCTGGAAATTTGACTTGCACATTTTAGACATTGTTTTAAGGAGCAGGATTAAAGCATTGTCATCTCGTTAAACCCGACTGAAACGGGCAGTTCATTTAACTCTAATATATACCAGTTTTAAGTCTCCTGCTGCATGAGGGCTTTACAGGACTTTGTGGTCCGTTTTTATGGGTGGACTGGTTTGTTCATCAAGGAGAAGCAGCTTCTCTAGTGACAGCTGCCACTCTGGTTCCTTGCTTGAGTCAAGCAGAAACCACATTGAGATTTCAACCTAGCTGCCATGTGAGCAAACGACCTGGCAGGCTGTGTGGACAGACACAGGCTGCATCAGGGTTCCCGTGGGGGTTCCCTGGGCTTCTGGGCTGTGCTGCTAGCGTAAGGGCTTCCAGGAGGAGCTGTGTCGGAGCCGAGGCCTCCCTGCAGGACTGGGCTCAGAACCAAACTATGTCTCCCTCCGTTCTCAGAAAGGGACCCAGAGCCCAGCAGCCGCCACAGTTTGCAGGCATCTGCTAGCCCAACTGGCTAGGTTCCCAGGGGACAAGTGTGCTAAGCAGCCCCAGTGGCCTGTAACTTTGAGATTGTTTTATGGGAGGTACCTGAGCCGGTGAGGGGCAGTTTTCTTGGTTACAGCTCAGCTGGAATACTGAAAAGGAATAAACACAGTCCTGGATCATTCTCTGTGGGCTTCGTGGAGGGAGCTCATCACCAGTAGGCCAGGCAGCTCTCTGTGAGAGGGAGAGAGACCCCACAACGCTCCTGTCTGGGGCTGTCTCAGGCTGGACTGGAGGACCCCAGAAATCCTGGTGTGTCGTGTGAGGTCTTGGTCCTGCATTTTTGAAGCTGTATAGATGATGAAGATAGTAGGAGGTGGGGAAACAAAAAGTATTCTTTTGTTTCATAGCATTCAGCTGTGGATTACAGACACACCCCAAGAGTGGCGTAATAAGAGTCAGGGCATTTCAGTTTTCTCATATAAGCAGACTTGGGATGAGGGCAGTCAGGCGCTAAAGTGAAGGATCTGCTGGCTCCACAGGCCGCCAGTCCCCATCCTTATTTTCCTGTAACCACATGTCATCTCCCAGTCTCAGGATGGCAGCTCCATAGGAGCTCCAGGCAGGACGCCCTGGGGACGGTGAGAGCGCATGCGCCAACCGAGTCCGCCTCCCTGGAAAGTTTTCTGCAAAGCCCCGCCCACTTCCTGTTATACCCCATTGGCTGGCACTTGGTCATATGACTGTCCTGGGGCACTGCGGATACAATTTTTGGCCTGGGATATTGAGCCTTGAAAAAAGCAAGTGTTCTGTTTGCAAGGAAGAACAGTTGTTAGGAAGGCAATTAGAAGTCTCAGGCATATGTCTTTTTAAAGATGAGGAGGGGATTAAGTAAACTGTGTTATGATTATGTGGTGGGAATCTGGGTAGCCATTAAGAATAATGTTCTTGATTAATATTTAAGGATATGGAAGAAAGCTCCATGGACTGGGAAGAAGCAAGACATAAAATCACATATAATTGTCATAGTTTCCTTTAAATATATACAAATATACTAAGTTGTTATCACTGTGGACAACTTTTATTCATGCTATTTCTATTTTCAAGATTTTTGATAATAGGCACTTAAATGCTTTATGATCAGAAGAAAGTTGGCAAACTTTTAAGTGTAAGGAGTAGACAACGTCATTACTACCTCGTATATGAAATATACTTGATGGAAAAAATAAAATGAGTATAATAAAGGGGAAAAATCTATAAACATGCAGCGATAATGGAATGATGGCCAGTAGTAGCAGTGCTGTGGATTCATCAAGAACAAATCCCATCATACTAATAAGATAAAATGAAATAATGTATGTGAATTCTCATTGAAAAAGGAAATTGTGCAAATGCAAATTTATATTCTGGAGGCTCTACACGTACATCGAAAACATTCTCCGTTTTCGCCAGACATCCTTCTGAGGTTATTCAGGGGCAGTTTTTCCTTCATTTCTGCATTGCAGACACTGGGACATGGTGAGCTTTGCAGCTGTTTATTAAACATCTGTTAGTTGTAAACACTAGTTGCTGTGAGGGAACATAAAAGAGTAGGAGAAATGACCCCAGCCTGTGGTCTTTTGGGGAGATGTGAGAGACACAAACATACATACTGAAGGTTAGCAAGGTTCAAGGGGATCTGTGGTGAGTCCCAGATGATGTAGCAGGACAATAAATGTCCTGAGCCTTCCCAAGTGTGAGGAATTCTTGGGCTGAATAATGGGGGAGCTATAGGGAGAAGGTTAGCCTGTACCTGGAAGGACAGATGGGGAGAAGCAGATAGAGGAAGAGGACCCAGGGGAGTTGAGGCAGTTCAGGAGTTTGGTCAGGGATCAGTGAGCAGGCTATTCTAGATATCTTGGGCAAGGATCAAAAATTACAGCCCCATCTTCTTGCATCTTTTGAAACTAGTTTCCTCTGTTTCCCCTCCACCTTTGAAATAGCATTGCAAGTATGAATATCACAGATTTATTAAAAATGAATACATAAAACTCCTATTTTCCTCATAACATCCTAAACAAATTTTAGAACCTAGAGAGGAATTTTCACGTGTTAAAATCTGACTAAAAGAAAGTCTAAAACAATAGGAATAATACATTGATTTCAGGGCTGTTTGTGTTGAAGGGAATTGTAAGTGCTATTAAGAGCTCTGTTTTTATTTAACATTTCACTAATAACATGGAAACAATAAATAGTAAATGAAATTTGCATACTCTCTAAAATATTTATTCATAATGTGTATAATTGCAAATACTTAAGAATAGAAAAATTATATAATTGGACTGAAGATGTTAGGAATCTTATTTTAATTGCAATTTGTGCTTTTCACATATTTAAAATTTTGATATAATTTCAGACTTACAGAAAAGTAATATATTCTATATAGTAAAAAGAATTTTTTTATACCTTTCCCCAGATTCTCCAAATGTTAGCATTTTACCATATTTCTTTTATCAAGTTCTCTCTTCACATTCTGTCTTGATGCAGAATATATATACACAAATATATACATGGTTATTTTTTGTGAACCATTTTAGAGTAAGTTTCAGACATGGTGTTTCTTGATATCTAAATTAGTGTGTATTTCCTAAGAACAAAAATATTATTCTACATAACCACAGGACAGTTATCAAAATCAAAAAAATTAACATTGATACAAAACTATTAGGTAACTACAAATCTTATTCACATTTTCCCAATAATGTCCTTTATGTGAAATGAATATCGCAGATCACAAGTTGTATTCAGCAGTCATGTCTCCTTAATATGCTTGAATCTGGAATTGTTCCTCCTTCTTTCCTTTGTCTTTTGTGGCCTCGACGTATTTGAAGAGTACAGGTCAGTTACTTTGTAGAGTATACATCAATTTGGGTTTGTCTAATGTTTCCTTATGATTAGAATCAGGCTGTGTACTTTAGTAGAAATTCTAAAAAAGTAATGTTGTGTGTTTCCTAGTGTATATAATATCAGGAGGTGCGTGATATTGATTTGTCTGTTTATTGATGGCATCAATTTTAGTCATGTAGTTACAGTGATTCCTTCTAGGATTATCATTGTAAAGTTACTATTTTTCCATTTGTAATTAATGGAAACCTAGTGAAAAGATACTTTGAAATGATGTAATAAGGAATTGAATTTTTAAATGAGATTATTTTGGAAAAATAGAAGCTAATTAAAATCAATAGGGAGAAATATTTGGCAAATGAAAGTGGTGGTCATTAAGGTCTATTTTTAGTAGTACACTACATACCAGTTTTCTAGACAATTAAGAGATTCAGCAGGCCAGAATATCAAAAGACAGGGAAGAATTTTCCAAAATGTCACTGATTGCTGATGGCGCAAATGAGGAATGGTGAATTTGGGAATTGGTCAAAGAAAGTAATACAATATAGGAAGAAAAATCAAGTGTCAGCTTGGCCAAAGCCTGAGGTAGCAGGGTCTTAGGAATGTGAAAGTTAGTGTTATGATAAATTTTAGTTTATTTCTATCTTCTTTATTTAATAAAAAACCCCTTTAGTTCTTGTAAGCATGTTCCGTTCTAGGTGGGCCTCTGGCTAGCAGGCCCTTGGGTTGGTAACTGCGAGAGGGCGCAGAAGGGAACGTGGGAGTCCTGGGTCCCAGTTCGCTGTTCAGTGATTTAATTCTGTCTCCGTGGTATTTTTAATGCAAGACCTGGCAATAGCATTGGATTAATTTTCCATTTGCTTTGCTAAATCTGATAAAAATTCTAGGTCCTTGTTCCCTTACTTTGCATCTTCTTCCCTCTCTCTGAAGGAAATGAAGGAGAAGATAGGCCTTTGTCCTGGGATGGCTCAGAAGGTCTGGTCTCATGTTCACCTTTCACCCTGTTCTCTTACTTGGTTTTTGGAAATACAACCTTCTGATTTTTCTTCTGGCATCAAATCATTGTCTGCCTTTTCTCCTGTCCCTTCTTACAGTTCCTACCAAGCCCCATTCTTAACCTTCTTCCTTTCTGGAGGTGATTACTCCTACTTTCACGTTCAAGGCTGTGCGTACAGTAGGACCATTTCTCCTGACTCCTTAGGCGAACAGAGGGCTGTTGAGCCTGGTGCAGTGAGACCTGCTCTGTGCCTGAGGAATCACACTGTCTGAAGATAAAAGATTCCTAGAAAGACCATTGATGTGAAAATTGCCGATACGCCAGTGTGTAAAGGTCACGCGAGTGTAGCCTGTTGCCAAAATAGAGAATGTGGACAGGTGGAGGGGGCCAGAAGTAAGATCTTAGTGATACCAAGGACTTTCTTCCCTGGGGAGCCCTGAAATGCTGGGGCCTAACGAAGTCACACACCCTCTCCTTGTTTTAGGGGTCAGAATTAATCTCTCCCCACTCTGCCACCCCATGGAAGATGGAAGGATTGGAAGGGAAGCTCATATAAGATGAAAGATAAAGGAGGGTCTGGGTGAGTTGAGTGGGGAGTGGTGAGAATGAGACAATTAGCGCTCATTAGGTGGTTCCTTCTTTGGGAAATGGGGAGAGAGGAGCTGAGGACCACTGCAGGTTGTGGGTTCGGGCCCCAGTTGGGTGCTGATGCTCTGGTGGAAGAGAACGAAACAAGTGGCAGGTATGGGTGAGAACAGAGGGTGAGAAGGATGTTACCATTGAAGCCACAGAGACTACCATCATTCCCCACTTTTCTGTTTTTTTTTTTTTTTTTTTTTGAGACAGAGTCTCACTGTTGCCTGGGCTGGAGTGCCGTGGTGTCAGCCTACCTCACAGCAACCTCAAACTCCTGGGCTCAAGGGATCCTCCTGCCTCAGCCTCCCGAGTAGCTGGGACTACAGGCATGTGCCACTATGCCTGGCTAATTTTTTAATATATATTTTTAGTTGGCCAATTAATTTCTTTCTATTTTTTTAGTAGAGACGGGGTCTCGCTCTTGCTCAGGCTGGTCTCGAACTACTGAACTTGAGCGATCCGCCCGCCTCGACCTCCCAGAGTGCTAGGATTACAGACGTGAGCCACTGCGCCCGGCCTCATTCCCTACTTTTCTAAAGGAATATAGCATTTAATTTATACCACAGAGTCTTGCATATAATTATAATTACGTACTGTTTATCTCATATTATTCTGAAAATATCTGACAGCCTTGTTGGATTGTTTAATATCTGCTTGTGATTCATCCCTAAAATTGTGAACCTCTGTGGAGCAGGCATCATGTCTCATGCTACTTGTGTGGCACCTAGTCCAGAATGTGTCCCGTCGCTTAGTGGCTTAGTCACTGCCACGCTTCCTTGGGTGCCATCGTCCCGGATTCCTGTTCCTCAGCGGGCCCTGAGCCTGCCCTGTCCCACACGCTGACTTTGGTGTGTCTCTGCTCTTACTGTTGTATCCTTTCTACCTCCAGAAACATGCACCCCTTATCAATGATGAGTGAGAACTAGCCAGAAAAACCAACGAAACAGGTTTGTGCTGTAACCACAGGTATCGTCAGTAGAAGAAAACTGTCACCTGAAGAAAAGAGTAGGCCGGGCGGAGTGGCTCATGCATCTAATCCTAGCACTGTGGAAGGTCAGGGCAGGAGGACCGCTTGAACTCTGGAGTTCGAGACCAGCCTGAGCAAGAGTGAGACCCCCGTCTCTACTAAACATGGAAAAAAATTAGCCGGGCATGGTGGCGCATGCCTGTAGTCCCAGCTACTCTGGAGGCTGAGGCAGGAGGACCACTTGAGCCCAGGAGTGAGCTATGATCACGTCACTGCACTCTAGCCCAGGCGACAGAGCAAGACTCTGTCTCAGAGGGGAACAAAAAAAAAAAAGTACCTGGGCACACAGAGTGTCACTTCTTTTTTGTTTCTGGAAAAGACTCTACCCTCTCTGGGTCTGCTACTTTTCACCTTGGCCAAAAATTTGATAGGAGATGACTAAATGAGCAAAAACAGATGATCCAACTAAAATAAATGCGAATTACACGTTTAAACCGGTGTCAGCAGTAACTGGAAGAGTTTAACTACGCATTGGCTCCAGAGGGCACTAGCTCATAGGATTACCACGTTGCTCCTCGCAGCCTTCGGATTTTGGCACGCTGTGTCTTCTGAAAGGGTGTTTCGTGGGTCTTTTCGTCCTTCAGATGAAAGTGACACACACTTAAGAAACAGTCCCTGTCTTCCTGCTCAGGATTAGACAGAATGTCCTTCTCCATTTCATAAAATGCACATTTCCAGTGTTCTGTTGTCTGAGTAACGCTGTTCCAGCATTTTCCTTACCCTGCTTAAAAAGTGCTAGTTTTCCTCAATTCCTTTTTAACTTCTCAGAGTAATCATATAATAAGCTTTGCTGCCATGGTTGAGCACATGGGGAGCAGAATTAAAGGTGAGCATCTCAGTGGGGTCCTGGACGACAGGTCCCTGATGTGCTGGGGGCTGGGGCTGAGTGTGCTGAGCAGACGTGCTAGCTTCGTGACACTTGACACGGGACCCACCAGTGCCCTTTTGTCTAGCTCGAGGTGGGAGACATTCATGCCAATGAGATGCTTTCTTAATAGCTTTATAAGCATTTCTCTCTCCAAAATGAGATAGGCACTATGTGTTTATTATTTTAAAATTGCACTGTGTATGTAGGGGGTGGCCCATAACGATGAAACTTCCGCTTCCCCTGCAAAAATGACTATCCATATTTTGCAGAACTTCCTTCCAAAAAGACCATCGTTTGGGAAATCTGGGTATTTGCTGCTTACCTTGCTGTTCCCAGGTCATTTTCTGGCTTTGGGTAAAGCTAGAACTGCAGGTTGGCGGGTTTGTGCCTGTGTAGATAGGGTTGGTCCCATGAAAAGGTGTCACTCCTGTACGTTGACTGTGTTCAGAGGTGAAATTGCAGGCCCCGTGAGTATGTTCAGACATCCTGCTCCAGCCCAGCCTCATCGCATGTCCTCTGCCATCTGCTCAGCTCTGAGGACGCCCTTGGTGGTTCGGTCCTCTCTCATATAGTGAATGTTAGGAGCTTTTGGATGAGACCTGGTTATGAGAGCTTTTAAAAGTCACATAGCAGTTTAGATCCCAGTTTCTCTGAGCTCAGTGACCTCATTCAGGTTCCATCATCCAAGGATTCTTGACCTTTTCAGGCAATCTGATGAAAAAAATGACCCCTCACCCCAGAAAAATGCACATAGATGAAATATTTTGCATGTTTCAGGGACTGCCAAATAGCACAGCTCCATCCTTTCGCCTGTAGACAGGGATGCAGATGCACCTTCGGGGTCTACCTTACAAATCCTCACATGACAGTTAAGTGAGAAATGTACATGAAAGTGTCATCATACTGAGTATGGAGCCTGGCACGGAGTGGACACATGTTCTTTCTTTCCGGACCCTCCCTCTCTCGGCCCCGTTCTCACTCTCCATCTCTGTGCCTCTGCCAAGGGAGAAAAATGAAGTGGAATTTCATTTTGGGGTCGTTTGTTAGGACAGAGCCCCGCCAGATTTTCATTTCATCTGTCCACAGTGATTTCTTTGTTTCTCTTTTTCTCTCCTTGCACTTTGGGCATCACCCCGCCATATCACAGTGTCTTTCTGGTTGGCAGCTTCAGCGCACCCATTTCCTTCCTGTGGGAGGAGTCTGGGTGTGCTGAGCTCAGAGAAGCCCTGGGTCTCCCTCTCCCACTTCGGGCAGTCCTGGTGGTGTGCGGAATCTTCAGCGTGGCATTTCCTCCACCTCTGAGGGCAAGGGGAGCCCGGCTCCGGAGTTGATGTGTCCAAAGACCATGAGTGGCATCACCATGTCCTTGGCGCACAGAGGGCTGCCCTGCAAATACTGGGGCCTTGGTCAGCGGCAGAATTGGGAGGAGCCAGCCCTGGCTTTGTTGTGGGTTGGAGGTGACCCTGAGCACCTCCAGCTCAGTAGCAAAAAAAATCTGCTTTTCCAGTTTCCTCTGCCTGTCCCATAGACTGTGTGTCTTGACCCCTGCCTTGGGTTGGCACGTTGGGTGGGGAGAGGTCCAGGTTCATTCTTGGAGTGCCCTAGAGAGTGAGCCAAGTACTGATGTTAACAAAGGGTTGTCACAGCCCAGGCACCTGATGTGGCTCAGCACAGAGCCACCATCAAGGTGAAGACTCATCTGCAGCACTCACAGGCCACCTTGGGACTAAACAGGCTTGTTTGTACAAGGGCTTGCCTGGGTTACTGGAGTGGGACCCCGGAGCGATCTTTTTCCCATTGGCCTCATCCGCTCTGGCCTGCCAGCGTCTCACCTGGGTCCTCAGCCTTGTCATCTGATTCCAGCTCCACCTGGGCACATGGTAGTCACCCACAAATACTTGTTGGTGGGACTCCTTCAAGTTGCAGGTTTGTTTCAAGAATGTGAAAGCTTCTCTCTTAGATTCTTATGCTAATCTTTCATCTTCTATTTAAAATACTTCATTAAGGTGGTTCAGCTGGCTGTCACTAGCCTGAGGGTAGGAGGGAGGCAGAATCCATTTTTTAAAATAGTGTCATGGGTAGGAAAAGGTTTGCCTCACCTAACACCCGCTCAGGCTCTCCTTGCTGGAAATGCACCAGCCCACATTTATCTGTGTCCTCCAGGATTCCAGAAGGGTCATCCTTTAGTTGAGACCATTGTGACCCGTAAATTGAACACCACTTCCGTTGGATTGCTGTGGGTTCTGTCTTCAAAACTCTAACATCTGGATGTTTCCAAATAGCCTGCCATGTGGATGATTGATGGCCTTCATTCTTGGCTGGACTTTGACTTAGGCCACAGCTGTTGGGCCTGGAATTGGTGGTCCTGATGTGTACCACTGGTGAGACACAGAATTTTGGTGCCGTGCGGCAAGGCCCAGGACCATGGGCTACCTGAAATCAGCTGCCTCTCTGCCAATGCTGTTTGGTGCTTCACCCACAGATTTCTAGAAAGGTTTCAAGGTTTTACATGTGTGTCTTTTGATACATGACCATCTGTTTTCAAGATACAATGCTTAAAGTTAGTGGCCTGGAATACTTTTATGTCTTCCTAAGATGGGGGCGAACACCCTCTCAGGACTACATACAAATACAAGAGAGTGCGATACTTTGAGCTACTACTGAATGATTGATGTGGTCATGTTTGCACGTATGGCTATGTGTTTTCTAATGTGTATTTAATGAAGCTTCCCATGTGCCAGGTATCTTCAAAGCCCTGGGGACATGGTGGTAATTGTGGGTGGCCAGGCCCCAGCTTTCCTGGAGCTTACATTCTAGAGGGGCTTATGGGTGGTAAAGGAAAAGAAAAATATGTGTTAGGCAATGAATTAAAACCAAATATGAGAATGTAAGATGACTAGTGGCTGACTGGGTGCCTATAGTAGAGGGATAGGAGGGAAGGAAGGAAGTTTAAAATACAACTTTCGTGGCTGGGTGGGGTGGCTCACGCCCGTAATCATAGCACTTTGAGAGCCTGAGGCTGGAGGATTGCTTGAGGTCAGGAGTTTGAGACCAGCCTGAGCAAGAGCGAGAACCTGTCTCTACACAAAATAGAAAAATAAGCCGGGCATGGTGGCACTCACCGGTAGTCCCAGCTACTGGGAGGCTGAGGCAGGAGAATCACTTGAGCCCAGGAGTTTGAGGTTGCTGTGAGCTGTGATGACACCACTGGACCTAGGGGACAGAGCAAGACCCTGTCTCAAAAAAAGGACAAAAACCAATTTTTTTGTTGCACAATTTCAAACACATACTTAAAATTGGATGACAGACCCCCTGAATGCTTCAGCCCTGCTCAGCAGATATCAACTCTCAGCCAGCCCTGTTCTGTTGATATACCTCCCCACCTCCTGCTTTCTAATTACTAAATTATTTTGCAACTCGTCCCAGGTATAACAGTTTATCCATAAATATTTGTATCTCTTTTTGAATATGACTTACGGTATCATTATCAGACCCCTAAAACTTATAAATCCATCAAACACTAAGTCAGTGTTCAGAATTCCCTGGTACATGGGTTTTTAAATAGTTGATTTGTTTAAATTCAGGTGCAAACATGACCTTCACATTGCTGAGGATTGATAGGTCTGTAAAGTCTCTCTCTATCTGTAAGTTTCTCTTCTCACTTTTCCCTTTCCCTGCCATTTTTGTTGAAGAAACTGAATCACGCATCCTGTAGAATTCCCTGCAGTCTGGATTTTGATGACTGCATCCCCATGATGTTGTTTGACTTGTTCTTCTGTCCCCTGGAACTGGTAGTCCCATCTAGAGACTTGATCTGATTCAAGGTCAGTTTTACTTTTTCTCCATGGCTGCTTGTGTGGTGATGTATCTTACCGTGAGACACATAAAGTCTTGTTGACTCTTTCGTGATGGTAGCAGCCATTAATGATCGTTGTCTAAATCTCCTGTTTCATTTGGAGCTGGCAAAATGCTGATAGTCTCATTCTGTCGTTCCTTCATTTATTAGCTGGGCTGCTCCTATCAAGGGAAAGTTTTTGCCATTAGCTATCTGGTTACCATGAATACTGCAAAGGCAGGTTGAGTGCTTGTTCCATCGCCTTTGTTTAAGACGGTGACATTTAGGCTATGACCTGACTTTGACTGTGTGAAGAAGGGGAGGAACACTGCAGGCTGAAGGCCTGACTGATTGATGCAAAGGCCCTGGGGCAGAAGGAAGGGCCAGTGCAGTTGGCACGTCCCAGGGAGAGGGGCAAGGCGGGTGGCACTGACCGCTAGACCCACCTTTGTAATCAGGGCCCTGAGTTTGAGGTTTCAGTGTTAGAGGAAACACCTGGAGAGGTTCGGAAATGGAAATGGTGACATGATTGGACGTACCTTTAGGTTGCATAGTATGTGATGTGTCACACGTTCCTCTCCCCACAGAGCTTATAGTCTCAGGGAGTGAAGGACATAGAAATTGAAACAGAAAATTGTATTTCCATGTATTATGTGGAATCTTAAAGTATATGTTGGACTTTCTGGTTCTTGCGTCTTCTGCATCTTGCTGACATCAGTTTTTTCTGGTAGGATTGTTCTCTGATGTATTTTTCCAGTCCTGGACTCTTGTTTTCAGGGAAGCACTTGGACCTTCCTTGAGGATGTTAGGTCGTTCTGTTCAAAGACCGAAATTACCAACGTACAAGGATTAGTTGGTGTCCTGAGCAGTGCATGTAAGTGGGGAAATACTCTCTTTACCAGGCTTTGAGGAGGAACCTAAGCTCCAAGGTAGGGCTTGTCCTTCTGGGGCTGCACCCAAAACGGGGTGACCTGTCTTCTCTGGATACTGTCTCTCTGTGCGAGGGGTTGGGTTCTCCTTGCCCTGTTACTAATGTGAGAGTTCCCACCAAATGCTTAGAGGAGGGGTCTCATGCCCCTTTATCTTTGCTAATATTATCCTTTATGTAGAGATTTAAATATGCAGAAGGAGGACATGCCTTACCACAGTCTGCAACAGGACAGCTCGGTGGCTGTAGGGGACAGGAAGCACCAAGCACTTCCAGGAGTACAGTGTAGACATACACAGTGTCTGCCAGCTGGATATGGCGGGTTAGCGAGTCATTTGGAGGGGTAAGGGAAGGTGCAAGAAGAAACCAGTAACATGACCTGCGGTTGGCCAGGGAGGGGAAGAAGAGGAAGAAAAATGGTGGCAAGGGGTGTTTGTCACTTGGGAAAACCCTGAGAGGCTGTAAAGACAACTTAGCACTCACACACAAAATTTACAATTTTTAGTTGTTAGGCAAGGGATGAATTTTCCAGAGAGGTCAGGGGAACAGCCAAGCTTTCGCAAAGATCCAGAAAGGAAGGGATCTTCCTTTCTGGGATTGAAAGTTAAGCCAGGTCCAGCTCTTGGTGTGATGTGTCCTGCGAGGGAGATGCACAGGGTGGCAGCTCCAAAGGTGGGTTAAAAGTTTGTGAATTTCGAAGGAGGCTCAGAGGAAAACAGAGGGGAGGGGAGGGGCGGTAGTTAATAGTTGTTAATGCATGAATTTGCAGCTGTCCGTGGGACAACGGAGCCATTCCAAACAGCACCTGCCGAAACAGGAGGGGCTGTCGCGACCCCAGCCCAGACCTGCTTCTCCAGGGGGACCCGCGGCAATGGGCTCTGTGTTCTGCTGCCCGCTCCAAGCAGAAAGTGGGTTTTCTAGATGGAAATCTGAACCTGTTAAAAATAACGGGTGACAAGACAAGCATTGTTTATTTAAGTATGGAACACTGAGCAGGAGGACGGGGCTGCCGGAGGACGCGGTTTGTCCCAGCTGCGAGGAGTCCAGGCATCGGCCACGTGGAGGGGTGCGGGGATGAGAACTTGCCACCCCTTCGCAAACGCCCAGATTAGGTCCTTTAAAATGAGCTTCTCCCCTCCTGGTTGCATACCATCCATTTCTGTAAACTGGCCTCTGGTGGCCTGGGGGCTTCTGTCATTAACACCACTGGGGTTGAGTCCTCCCCACGGGACTCACCTGACTTCAGGAGTGTGAGCCAGAGGTGGCCGCGACCACACTGCATTTTGTCTGCCCAGCATCCTGCCCTGTTGTCACCTAGCTGGCAACTCTCTGTAGACTGAAGAATGGTCTCAGTAAAATTCATCCCTGCCCTGAATTTTTCCGGAATTCTAGTGAGGACAGTGAGCTTTAACCGATGGTTTGTTCTGTTGTAATTTACACAGAGTTAAAGCTGTGCTTCAAATTCCCTAATGTCTTCATTGGCCTCTATGGGAGACAGAAAAAAGTGAAGCCTTGCAAACGGACGTCTGCGTTTCCAAGTCTGGAGTCTCTTCCAGACGTCCAGAGATTTCCACCACGGCTATAAAAGAAATTGGGAGAAGGAAGCTGAGGTGGGGTTTTGTTTCTTACCCCCATGTGGCCTCCCTGTGACGACAGTGGTTGTCATAGAAATCCACACCCACAGGCAGCCCTTTGCCCCATTTCCACCCACCAAGGATGGAATCCAGAGAACTTTCCTGCCTCCTGGACATGAAGAGAATGGCTGAGTTGGTGACAGGGATAATAAAGAGGATTGGCCCAGCTTTTTGTTTATCTGGGCTGGATGTTTCTGGAGAGAATAAATCAGCCTCGTCTTTTTGGGCAGAAATGCCCGTTCTGTGGATTGCTTTAAAAAAAAAAAAGAAAAAGAAAAACAACTTGAACGTGAAAGTTCTGATTTCCTTTTGGAAGCATGAAATGACGTTTTCTGGTCGGAGCAGTCCAGTCAACGTGGGAAGGGCTTTCCGAGTCCCAGACAGGAGCCAGGGGGCAGAGGGTGCGGAGGGAGCTTAGCCTGGGGACACCCCTGAGGGGGCCGGCCCAGCCCATCCGCCAGCTCAGTGACTCAGAACTGAGTGTGAGCAGCAGACGGAAGCTGCAGCGGAGCTGGGCGCAGCTTTCTAGATGAGCCGTCTGCAGCTGCCACGTTTGGGTTGGCCTGAAGCTGAACAGGAGGCCCGGCCGGCTTTCCAGAAGGGAGGCCAGCTCTGCCGCGGCCCGCAGGGCCTGGGGCGCTGCCCCCTGTGTCGCCCGGTTTGCGGCAGCTCGTGCATAAGTGGGGCAGCCAGGTCCACCTCTCTTCTTTCCCTGTGTGCAAATTGGAAATGACTAACCTTGCCATATTTAGTGCAGCACTCACGGCTGCTCGCCTCCAAGGGGTAATCATGCAGGCATAAATTCGGAAAGTTGCTAAGCTATGAGCAGTCTTATGAGCATTAAAAGTGTCCTCTTTGCCAGAAAGGTCATTCATAACTTGGCTACCCCGCTGATGTACAGTCAGTGATATTGATTGATTAATGTATAAAAGCACCAGATCCATTTGCTTCTATGAAAGAGAATAAAGTGCAGGCGACTCTCTCTCTATTTTCACCTCCTCCTTTTGTTTGGAGGACATTTTCCCCCCTCTTTTTGTTTTGCCGGCGATGTTTAAGGGGGTTACAAAAAGCCAGTTTCTGCCAAGTAATGTGTTCACAAAGGGAACATTGATTCACATCAGTGTCGCTTGAATTACCCTTCAAGGTTTGCCAAGGAGTTGCTCTTATATTAACCTTCTGTTCGTGAAGGAAGAAATAAATAAGTCATAAAGTCAGTTTCGCTGCTTTGGATTCAGTTTGGGGCTTGATCTAAAATAATTTCTTCCATGGCTAATTGTGGTGAAAGGGGTTGACCAGAGAGGCCCCTGTTACTTTTGAGGGGAATGGGACGGGGTGGGGGGGCAGGCACCGAGGGAAGCAAGCCCACCCCTTGCCGCCGCCGGAGTCCCCCTGGGTGCCAGATGAGGGAACTGAACGCTGAGTTTACTTCCAGTGCAGAGATTAGTTCTGATTGGCTACCCCGCTTTGCAGGCCGGGAAGCTGCAGTCCCCTCCCCTGCTCTCCTGCTCCGGCAGTTCACGCAGTCAGGTGGTGCAAACAGCAAGAAAACCCTCCCTTTGTCTGGGAGATGAAGGATTTTGGTATGAAGGGCAACTTTGCTTTTCTGCACCAATGGAATGAATGAGTTATACAATCTTCAGAGTCATCCTTAAATTTCCCAGTTCTTTGCAAACCTGGCAGGGAAGCAGCCTGAAGTTGGAGGAAAATAACTCCTCTGCTTTTGTTAACTTCAGATTAAGTTTGGTTGTGTTGTTTGTTTTGGTTTTTTAAATTTTTTCCCCATTATTTAAGTGGTCTGAGTCTTCCTATTATTGAAAAAAACCCAAATGGGGTTAGTGCTCTGTGAAACCTACAGCATGTTGATTACTCTGTGATTCGGTGAGTCTTGAGTCTAGTACAGACAACAGTGTCTTGACAGCTAGCAAGCTCTGTTTCTAAGGTTGTCTTTGAGTGACTTGATTGGAAATGCCTAGAAAGATTGCCCAGTGCTAGGTATGTATGAGGCCATCGGTCGGTATCAGCTGGCCGGCCATCCTGGACTGCTCATCATTTGACATGCTGGAAGGATTCCAGGCAGGCTGGGAAGCCAGGGGAACCTGGAACTGTGGAACATAAGGCTGCATTTAGCTCCCAGGGAGGTGCGATCTGAAGCATCACCTGCAGGTGTCAGTGTGGAATCCTCCTTACTGGCTGCCCCAGGGGCAGAATGGCCTTGGCTTTTGAGGGGCTGTGTACTTTTAATGGGAACTTGGGAATGAAAACTGGTCAGTCTTCCTGTCTGTTTTGCAAGCCAGGCCCCACGCACTGTCGAAGTTCATTTTACAGAAGGTAAAGACGGCCCATTTGTGCAACATAATTGAACAGAAGGTGGTCACTTTCTAGGGATAGCTTAGCTGATACTATTTAACTACTTCTTTTATACGGATACCAATTTCACATCAGTTTGCAGCTCTTGAATACGAGAGTGGTGATGCCTGGGAGTCACAGGAGTGTTCGCCATGCTCCGGAAGATTAGACATCTAAGTCTCCCCTGGGAATCTAAGCTCTTGGATCCACGTGTACCTTCTGTCTGCCCTGGGTGGCCACCACCTAGGTGGTAAAAAGCAGCAGGTGAAAAAGTAGATTGCTTTTTTTTCCCCCTCCCAGAGGTGGTTTGGGAGTTTGAAGGTATCTAAGCTCCTGTGAATCCCTCTTAGTTAAAAGAGGTGCAGAGTAAGCGAGCTGCACCTGGCCTGTGCTTTGCCGGAGGAGAAGGAGTCCTTCACTTGGGAGCCCCGGAAGCCTCCGGTGCAGCCCCCCGCGTTTTGCATGACACTTTGAATAATCTCTTCTGTTCAGCCACGGGTAGCACAGTGTTACCGATAGCTTGTGGTCTGACCGCGTGTGTGCTCATGTCAGTCTCATTCTCCTTTGTCCCAGAACGTGGCAGGGGAATGACAGACAGACAGGTGCAGCATCTGGCTCTACAACTACACATCGCTGTGTCATCAGTTTCTTTCCCTCCGTAGCAGCCAGAGCTCTCAATGCTCATTGCTAAGCTAACCCCAAGGCGCTGGTGAAGTGTTGGACCAGACAGGGAGCCAAACGAACTTTATGTAATTGTTTAATTAAAACCTTTGTTTTTCTAATTGCAGTCTAAACACAAGCACCTTTTGTTAACGAAAGGCAACCTCCGTGCTTGGTGTTCTCGTGCACAGCGTTTCTCTTGCGTTTTTTTTCCAACTTGAAAAGCAACGTTTAAGTTCCCTCCATGGGGAAGGCGGCAGGTGGCGTTTCTTGCCATTGGGGCAGATGTTGCAGAATTCCTTTTGGCAGTCCTTGTCTCAGCAACTTATCCAGGCTGCAGTTGCCTTTCTGATTTCACATGGCAATGAATCAAATTTGTAAGCCCCTTCACCTGATGGAATAATCAGAAAGCCAGAGAAGAACTCGTGCGTTTCTCTGGCATAAGCATTATTTTCCCTATTCCTGGTGTAGGCATCGAAACAGATGAATTTTAACGTTTGCTTTTTAAAGGGGAAGCCTTCCCTTGATTTCCAGATGAATCTTGGAACCTTCTCTCCCCCACCCCCCCACTGAGGTGATAGGAGCTGGCTCAGAGGATATACTGAGGATGAATCCATTTTCTTTCCTCCATCTCTGCAGAGTAAATTAGAATTTGCCTGATTTAATAAAATGGCTTCATCTCCCTGCCATCTTTTCCATCTCCAGAGTGTTTCTCCCTTAGTGGCCTGCTCTGCTGTAATGGATCTCAGCTCCATGTCTCCTTACCACAGGCTGGTGGCTTCACGTGTGACGCGTTCACTCGCGCACCCACGGTTTCACACGCGGGCACGCGCCACGCTGTTGGGGGATCCTGATGGCCGAAGGTGTGGAAATTCGTCACCAGATCTCATTTTCCCCATTGTCAGGCGTGATGGTTATAATTGATGGAGAGGTGGGTGCAATTTGCCATCCGTCTGCCATTAGCCCAGCCTCCTGGCGTTGATGTGGCCACAATGTAGAATGTATTTTGGCGGGGAAGGGGGAGAGGTTGAAGACGGGGAATGGCAGCGTAAATCCTCTCAATCTGCCCCAGAGCTTTTCCTGTTTAATTGGAACATACTTATCCCTGTATGGAAGAGTATTTTGCTGTCTCCCCGTTGCCCTCAGATGGACTGATTTGAGTTTGTTGTTTGAATTCGGAATGGTTTTTCCATTTGGACCTCCCCCTCACCCAAATTTGTGTTTTAATTTCTATCTCCTAGGTTGATTTTTTTCTCTCTCTCTTTCCATTCTGACACTAATTATGCCAGCTGCATTGGGAGTGCTCACTGCTGGGAGGTACCCAGCTAAGTGTTAAGAATGGTTTTAAAAACAGGCTGAACTCTTTCTTAATGAGGCTCAATCGGGCTCTCCTCCGGGTGGTTTTGTTTTGCTGATCTGTCAGTTTTTCAAGGATTTAATTGCACTTTTTTCATATTAGTCTTTGAAATTGGCATATACAATCTTGCTATAGAATACATTTTTAAAAAGACAAAAAGTTAGTAGTTTTCGTCCGCCCCGCCCCCCTCCCCCCGTTGTTTGGGAATTTTTCCTTTTTGATTTCATCTCTCCAAGATCATCTTCTGTCAGTCATTCTCGGGACCCAGCAATGATGAAGAGCCCAGAGTGGGAAGGGCGGGAGGGGCCTCGGAGAGCCTGGATCTGCAGGTCTCCGAGGCAGTTTGCCCAGTTTTTGAGGCTTCCATTTTTAGGGCTTCCATAGTGCAGCTTGGCTTATGTCTCTTCTCTCAGCTTTGCTCTAGATCAAGGGCAGGGAGAGACTCTTGCATGACCGAAGTTTCTTTAGGCGTGGAAATGACAGATTCCATCAGGTGGTGCCAGCCCAGCTAACTAGCGTCTTGAGCCCTCAGACATGGGAGGCAAAGCGAAAGAGAGTCCAGAAGCCAGAAGGCAGAAGTTGTCAGGCAGGGGAGGGAGAGAAGCAAGGCCTTATCCTTTATGCCATTATCTCTATGGCGTAGAAAACATGCTTGGAGCAATCAGCATGAAATTCTTAATTGCTTCGCTTACTTCTGCTCTCCTCATGGGACAGATTGTGCAAACGCCAGGGCTGCCAGGACCCCATGTTAGCACACTGTCCCCGCTGCACACACTATTTTTAACTAGTGCTTTGTTTTGCAAAGATGCACAAAGCTTTTCTTTTCTTTTCTTTTACCCTTCCCAAGGATGCTAATAAACAGCAGAGGCAATAAAGAGCTGCTCTAGCCACCTTGACAGCAGCCACACTTTATTAGGCTGAGCACCTAGCACCGTCCCCCTGCCGCCCTGCCTTCTGCTTCTCTTTGGATTTTCTTCATTCCCTCCTCTTCAGCGTGAGTTTGGCTTTTTTTTTTTTTTAATTTTTTTTTTTGCCTCTGAATTTATCCTGTGAGCAAACCAACTTTCCTTTCCCCTTTCCCCAGTCTCCTCGATCTGATTTGCATCCTTCTACTGCCCTCTCTTCTGATGTGTATCTTCCTCTTTGAGGTTTCTAGTCCCCTCTCATGAGAATGTAAAATCCAAGAACCAGATCTCGGAGATTTCAAAATAAAATAAAAGTAAACTCTGCTTAAAAAACACTTTAGCAGGAAAGCCAGGCTAATTGTAAATCAATGGGTCTTAAAATGCAGCATCGATCTCCAGTTAGAAGTTTGAAGGGGAAAGCAGTAATTACTGCACCAGAAGGTAGTTTTTCCTCTTAGTAAGTTCTGGGCAGAAAGAAGGCTCATTAGGGCAGCACTTCGGAATCTGAGTAATTAGTTTAAAAAGTACTTTTGTGGTGTTATTCCCTTGGCTAGAAATTATTGGAGTCTTCTCAGATTTATAGCTCAATTCTGATAAGATTTGATTTATTATTGTGTTTGGTGTGGAAGAACCTTGATACATAATCGGCCAGGTGAAGATTCAGGGAAGTGTGGATCAGAATCTTGGGAATGAGGGGTCTTTTAAGGGTGGGTGGGGCTTCATTCTTTAATGGTTCCTGCCGTGGATAGTATTGAAGGTGGCCAACTTAGAACCCCCCGCATGGCAGCCCTGTTAGACCACCCAAGGCCAGCCTGGTCGTCCCTCAGTCAAAGAGGTGATTTTCTTGTCCAAGTACATGTGGACGTGATGGTTCAGTGACGGAGCTAGATCTAGCACAGCCATCTTATGTTATGCAAAGTGGACCTACTGGAGGGTAAGTTCCACGAGGGCAGGAATGTGACCTTCTTGCCCACTTGGATTTGCCATGGCTGGAACCTAGTAGGCATGAACTCACAGATATGTTTAACTAATGGCTTAGTGAATAAATTGGACAACTCCTAAGCTCTTGTCTTTGGGGGAGAAAACCACCGTGGGAGCTTTCTGTCTGGTTAGATTATCAAAGCAAGGACGACTGCCACTCTGAGCATTTTCAGCATTGCAGAGCAAGCAGGCAGCCCTTTTTGGGACTTCGTTTAGAGATCATTCTCTTTCCTCATTTTTTATTGAAAAGAAAATAATACACCATAAAGCATACTTTCAAGTCAACCACCGTTGCACGGCTGTTTCCATTTTGGTACATTATCTTTCCAGTGACTGTGTAGTATTAATAGCCGGTTAAATGTATACAAGAATGTTTTGTGGACCTAGAGCTGTGAGGTTTTTAAATTCCTACTAGAAACTTTAAGTTATCTTTGTTGTTTCTCAAGGGAGTCTCTCTGGAGAGTGCACTGCTCTTTGAATGTATGTATCAGGTGGAGCAGTGGTTTGTAAAGTTTTATTAGTGGAGCCCTGGTTTCAAAAAAAATGACATATAATTTGAATCCAGTATATAAACAGTGTTTTACAAGACTTGATAACTATAGTTATTTTAGGAGTTCAGATTTGTTAGCGGTTACTTATTAAGTCAAAAAATGAGAACAAAGCCAGGTTCATCACCATTTTGATCACAAGTAAGAGTTATAAAAAGTAGTTAAATAGTATCAGCTAAGCTTCCGTTTTGTGTATGTAGTTTGTTTTAGTCCATCATTGTATAAATCCTCACGCTCACAGTAGTTTCAAACAGTACTGGTTTTTGGTAGCATGCCTTGTAATCTCAGAAGAGTCTTCAATTAAGCGGAAATGGCAGAACTATTATGCCAAGGCCTACACAAAAACCAGTTAACTTGGCCATACAGCTAGTTCACCTAGCCTCCAGGGTGTTAGATTTTGGCAGATACCACATTTGAGCATGCTTTATTATTAGAGCCTTTGAAATGAAATCGGAATCCAAATTTGCAGAAGCCGTGCAGCGTTTCGGGTTTCCCCGGAGAGCAGTTCCGACACCATTGTCCTGTAGCAGTGGTCTCCAACCTTTTTGGCACCAGGGACCGGTTTCATGGTGGGGCGAGGGGTAATGCAAGAGAGGCTCACCTCCTGTTGTGCACCCCCCCTCCCTAAGTTTCATTGAAGACAGTTTTTCATGGGGTCGGTGGGGCGGGAAGCTCTGCAGCCCTGTCCCTATCAGGCCACAGACCAGTATACCAGTCACCACCCGGCCCCCCAAGCTGGGGTTGGAGACCACAGTCTTATAGGAATTCTACTTTAGAAGAACACTGGGACTCGTGCCGTTGGAAGAACCCAAGACTGCGCTTGCTGGAAAAATCACTGTGGTGTGGAGTGGCTGATGAAGGGCCCTCATCAGGATATCACCCTGTCGCCTGTATCAGGTGACCCCTGCAGAAAATGTGCCACCTTCTGTTTCATGTAAAGAGTCACTTTGTGAGTTGCGCAGGTCTTGGCCTCTCCTTTGAGGACTCTTGCACCTCTTCTTTTCTGGTGTCTGTCAGTCTCTACCCCAAGAGTGTGACACCTGGCTTGGGCGTCTCCGTCTGGTCCCTGCCATCGTCTGTTCAGGACTCTCCTCTCCTCTGTGCTGTGAATATGGAAGTGCAGATGTTCCGTGAAGAAAAAAATGTCACTTTCTATTTATAAATGAAAGGAGATATTTCTGCCGTTTATCCTAGAAGCCCCGAGCCGTGCTTTCAGACGCTGAGAATCATGTCCCAGAGCCAGGCCTCAGCCGGGCTCCTGTGCTCTGTCACCGCTTGGCCCAAGGGTACCTTCTCCCCGCACACCATCTCTGCACGCCAGTTTTCGCTGCTCGTACCCCCTCTCCGTGAGTAAATGTTCCTACTTGCAAAGCGTATTAATAGCACTCGCACCACTGAGTGGAGGTAGTGTTTTTCTTCCTTTTTTAATTTTAAATTTTTTTAAAAAATTGTCTTTTGGAAACAAATCTGGAATAATATTTTAAGCTGCTCCTGTCTGGGGTAAACTCCAGTTCATCCTTTTAAAGCATGTCTTGAGGGGTAGGCCTTCTCCACGTTCCCTCCCAGAGCTGTGGCCGTAGCAGAGCCTGGCCCCTGCCCTGGTGTTGAGGCCCTGGTGGTCACCGGCTGTCAGTCCAGCTCGAAATCCGTGTCGTGGATCCACCTCATATCCCGCTTCTCTAAGTTTTTCCTAACCCTACCTTAGTCAAGTTCCTACCAAGTGGCAAATATGTGCACACACTCGCGCCTGTGCGCGCGCACGCACACACACACACACACACACACACGAAACAACCTACCTAAAGACTTGTTGCTGCCCAGACAAATTTTTTTCCCAACTGTGACTTTACAGTGATATAAGTACTGTTGAATTGATTTTTTATGTGTATTTCAGCGAACATTAGAATGCGCCACTCGCGTGCACAGATTCGCTGGGCACTTGGTGGTGACAGCGGAGCACTTGTTCCTAATGTGATAAATCCGTTCCCATGCTAGAGCTTGGGACTGCAGACGGGCAGGTGGTGTTTCCATACGGGCCGTGGCCGGAGGCGCTGGGTGGATGTTGGCAGGTGTGTTCAGCAGGTGTGACTGTGGCTCCGTGAGGCAGGGGGCCGGGAGGGCTTCCCCAGGGCAGGCGCAGAGCTGGTGGCTGTGGCTTGTGTTTGAGGCTGTTCCCATCACTGCCTGGAGTATTGTTCCCAGTCCCGTCTGGGGACCGAGGTATTTCCATCAGGGGCTAACCTGGAAACATCTGATTTCTCCTGTCCTCCATCTGCTCTTACTGTCCCCAGACCCCTCCCACCTTCCCTCTAGCTCACATACCCTTACGGGGTGGAGCACTTTTGTCATCAAGAGAGCACGGAAAGTTGACTTCCACATGGAAGGGTAGGTGTGATTTTTTTTTTTTTGACAGATGAGCCCCAAGTGGCAGAGAGACCACCTGGAAGTCACTGAGAGCTGGGAAACTCTCAGTAAAGGCATGCTTGACGTGTCTCTGTCTTCTACCCCTGAACTGCCAGGGAAGGGAATGGCAGCCGCTGGCCGGGAATTGATTGCATTAATTGATATGCCAATAAGAGAGCTTGTTACATCCGCCATTGGTTAGGGGGCCAGCTAACAAGTCCGCTGATCAATGGCACCAATAAAGATTTCATCCATTAATGAGCAACATGGTAATTAATGTTTTCCATAAACCAATTAGCCCGGCCAGCTAGTGCACCGGTTAGTGCCATGAGTGGCAGTGCCAAAAGTGGGCCGGGCACAGGGTTGGCCTGCAGGCAGGACTGTGGGCCCCATCTGGCATGGGGTTGGGTCTTGAGGCAGGAGGGTTTATTCCAAACATAGAAAGTGAAGAAAGGAGCCCCTGGCAGAGAGGGAAGGCAGACTGAGCTTGCCGGCCCCACGCTGGGTGGCAGCTGGGTCCTGCTCTCTTGTACCCTGTACCTGCTGGGAGGAGTAGGGGACTCACTGCTCTCTTGCCACTCCTCTGGCCATGTAGCTTTCCCACGCAAGCCTCTCAGGGGCTGTCAGGGGCGTAAATGGAATGACTGAGTTCCTGGGTCACTCCAGTCCCGGCTGGGCACACTCTCCCCAGGGACGCTCCCCATCGGTGGCTCACACGCACTGTCCCGCGCTCTAGGAGGGCGGGCGGAGGCCTCTTCTGGGAACCATGAGCAAGTGGTAAAGTCATTAACATCCCCCCACCCCCGGGTTTCATTAGGAAGAAAAATTTTGCTAGAAGAAAGAAAGAAGAAGAAACAGATGATTCGAAGCTGTGCCTTTTTCCTTCCCCCCTGGTTTTTGTAATGACATCAGTGGGTTGTTTGCCAAGCATAACCTGGCAGCCCGGCGGCTCTGCCTGGCTGCCTGAGATTTCTGGGGACCGTGCAGCTCGCCAGCTCCAGCCGTGGCAGCGTGCCAAGGTGACGTTCCGTGACTAAGCAGAAACGAGGGAGAGGGAGAGAGGGAGGAAAAAGGTATGTGTGGTTGGGGAGCTGGGGGAGAGAGTGGTCCCGGGCCTGGGTGTGGCATGGGGAAACGAGGAGGCATGTCTGGGGGTACCTGAGCGAGAGGGCAGGTATCAGGGGAGCCCCCTGGCAGGCCAAGAAGTGTTCCTGTGGCACTGGGGGTGGGGGTGGGTGGAGCTACAGGGCAACAGCCACAGATCCAGCCTGAGAGGCGGCCGAAAGGGTCTGACTTAGGAGGGAACCAAATGAGCCAAAGCGAAGGTGACAGCCCAGAGGGCCTGGAACTATTGAGAAGGAGGCTTAGGAAGCTTTTATCAGCATCAGGCCCGATACTCCACAGCGGAGTTTCCTTTGCATTGTTAGGTATTGACCCTCCGAGACCCCTTGTGGATTCCCTAATTGAAAATTAATACTAGATCAATGCCATGGGCAATTTGCATATTGATCATAAACAACTTTGAAGGCACCGAGTGTGCGGCAGATCAATAGGGCTCCTGAATAGGCTGCAGAGGGAGCACCTCCCAGTACAATGCGATGCGAGGAAGGTTAATGATTTGGGAAGTTCCTAACTGCTCAGCGCAGAGAACAGCCCCCACGCCACACGGCGTCGCACGGCGATGAGCGCCAGGCCTGAGTGCCCCCCTGTGAGCCCTCTGCCCCCCTCCATGGGCAGAGGGGGGTCGTGCTGGTGTGAGGGAAGGGCTGGCCATGAGAGTTTCTGCAGTTGCCTTTTTTGGTGATGGATGAAGTCTTGGGGCAGTTTATTCTGGGAAGTGTACTGTAAAAGGCAGCAGCCAAGTTCAGGCTCCGATAATTGTTCTGGCCCCTTCCCCAAAGCACAGTTCTCCCGGTGACTTTTGAATGCTCTGAACTGGAGGGGGAGCAGGCTCGCTTCACCCAGCTGCCTCCTCAGGCTTCTGATCAACGTGGAAACCCGCTCTGACGTTCACTTTAAGCCGTGATGGGTTTGGCCCCGGTTGCTTCTTGCTCCACTCCGCTCCTGCTCTCTGGCTCTGCCCTCCAGCCCTTCGCTCACACTCCCTGGGCTCCTGCCTTCTGCTTCCTGCTCTGACTTCAGGCCTCGTCTTTCTGGGTGCCCCTGCTTGGATCTGTCTCCCAGGGGGGCCCCTTTACCTGCCACCTCTTCACTCTTTCGTTTTCCTCTGGGCACCCCCTTCTATTCTGGCCGAGCTGCAGCTCCTCGTCTCTCCTGGCTGTAGAAAGTGCACGTGGACCAGCTCCCCTGCGGGTGCTCTGGGCTTGCCCCTTAATGTTCAGCAGCCAAACCCAGAACACTCCAGGGCTTGACCACTTACCCTGTCTTGGAGCTCCCAGGGTCTGCTAAAATAGCTGGTTCTGGGACCAGGGCCAAGTGCAGCCTGAGGAAGTAGTGATCCCTGTCTAGCTGAACCTAGCCACGGAGCCACAGCCCCAAGGCAGTGCAGGGTGGTGGCACTGGTGGCAGAGAGGTATGTGTGTCACTAGGGGGAGACACCTCTTCTGTGATGGTGAGTTGAGCCGACTTATTCCCACAACAGCCAATTTGAGAAGAATTAAGCCCCCATCCCCAATCCAAATTCACCTTGCACTAGGAAGAGCTAGCATTAAAACAGTCATGCTGAGATCACGTAATTTTTTTTTTTTTGAGACAGAGTCTCACTCTGTTGCCCCAGCTAGAGTGCCGTGGCGTCAGCCTAGCTCACAGCAACCTCAAACCCCTGGGCTCAGATGATCCTCCCACCTTGGCCTCCCAGAGTGCTAGGATTACACCCCGCCGAGATCACATAATTTTATCAGCACCACGCTCTAACCAAGTGAGCTAACTGGCCACCTTGTCACGTAATTTTGTGTGGCTGTTAAGTTTACAAAGTCCGTTGAAATTCTTGTGTGTGGGGGGCAGTATAGTGCCACTAGAAGGACATGCTGAACGGCCAGCAACTAGTTTCTGGGTCTGCACAGCAGCCATTCTGAGCCTCGAGACCTGCAGCCAGTGGTGGCGCTGCCCGCCCAGCATCTCACAGAGATGCTGGGGAGCACGGTGGTGAGATGGGTGCTTTTGGTTTATGGGTGTCAACACTGCCCACTTGGAAAGGATGGTCAACGATTCCCCCCCTCCCCGCCTTTGCGTTTCTTAGAATTACGGTCAGCCTCCCCTTCCCCGGCCCCTCCCACCCCGGGTAAAAGGGAAGGCTCAGGAGAGTCAGTTTTGCATTTATATATTGCATAAACATATTTATAGGAATACCGTAGCCTTTCTACTGGAAACCACATGAAGTTGTGCGGATTGTCCCCCATACAAGCAGCTCTCAGCTAAGAGGACAGGAAAGGACTACAGTCCATCCCAGACGCTGCTTACGGAGCAGAGTGTGTGTCCCTGGGCCTTATCTGCCCAGGGAAGAGGTGTGGAAGAGGAACACCTCATTCTAAGTTCCACGGAAGTCCCTTACACATTCCCAGTGCCTCTGGCCCTGCAGTGGCCAATGGGCCTGCGGGAACTCTGCCCAAGACTGGTCTGAGTGCATCTCCTGCCCTGTCCCGTCTCTCCCCACTTGCTGTCCTCTAGCAGGCCAGCCCTTCTCCCTCCTGGGCCTTTGCACTTGCTGGCCCTCTCTGCCGGGAAGGCCTCCTAGCCCAGCCTCTTGTGGCTCACACTCGCTTCTTCAGATCTGTGTTCAGATGTCATGGTCCCGGAGCTGCCCGTGTGAAATGACTCCTATGAGTGCCTGCCTTATTCTTCCTCACAGCACCCGACTTACAGTGTGTTCCCTCGCTTAGCTGCTTGTTGTCCCTTACTCTGTCACATTCCTTCCTGCCCTGCCCCACCCCACGAGAGCCGGGAGTTTTCCTGCTGTGTCCACAGCTGTATTGCTAGTGCCCAGGGTGGATGGGCAGATAGCACAAGCAGAAGTGTGTATTCTTCTAGAAAGGCCACAGTGGTTTTAAAGGTGGCCGTTAAGAGAATGCGCCTTGAAAGGAGAATTGCTTGAGCCCAGGAGTTGAAGGTTGCAGTGAGCTATGATGACACCACTGCACTGTAGCCCAGGCGACAGAGCGAGACCCTGTCTCAGAAAAAAAGAGAGTATGGGTCTTGGCATCCATTCTCGCTTCCTAGCTGTATGATCTTCACCAGTAATTTAACCTCTCTGAGCCTCAGTTTCCTCATTTGTAAGATGGGAGTAATGATAGCATCTACTTTGACTGAGTGATCATTGTAATAATATCATTATTTTTGTTAGACACTAATGACTTAAGTAAATGGAGCCTTTTCTGGATGCGCGGTATTGGTTTTCACGATCAGGCTGTTCATGGGGAAGGACCACACGGGCAGGAGAAAAGGAAATTCATCAGCGTTTTGCACTGATCAGTCCCACTTTGTTAGTCCCTTTCCTCTTCTCTTTGCAATCAGAGCATTTGTGATTGGGTCAAAGAAAATGGCAGCTGGAGCTAAGCTCCTAGGGCAGGTCAGGGGTGACCTGACGTGAAACGTGGGAGCACACCGTATGGGGGAGGAGGAGGTGAGCCCATGTCAGCTTGATTCAGGGCGGGGCATGGCCACAGCCCTGCCAGCCCAGCGGGCAGGTGCCGGATGTCCCCGTGCATGTGATTACTTCATTATAGAGCCTTTCATTGACTTGGCTGCACTGTGCTGATGAACTGAGACTGGGGACAAGAGCACATAATTGAGGGAAATAAATTCCCATCACAGGCCTGGCTGCAGCCAGGAGTAAGCGCACACCTCCTGTAGGCATGGGTGGTAAGGGGAGGGGCTCCAGTTTTTTTTCCCAGGTACATCTTCCCTTCTCTCCTTCCCTTCTTCCCTTCCAGACATTCACAAGCCCTGGATGCAGGGGTAGGAAGGAGTGAGCAGCATCTTTCCAGTCCTGCCTCTGTGTCCCCTGCTTGGAGCTGCTTTTCTAGAAGTCCCCTTGTGTTTGCACGCTGCCCTCTTTTCATCCACTCTGAGGGACAGGGACCCGCCGGGGCCTCCCTCATTCCCCTCACACACCTGTTCTTTCTCTCATTTGTTGCCTTGCCCTTTGTTTGCGCACCTTTATTTCTGTGTGCGCTCTCTGCTTAGATCTCGGTGAAGACAGAGAAGGGGAGCACGGTTGCTGCCGTTCTTAATTGAAATTGCATTTTATTCGTCTGGGAAATGAGGCAGGGAGGTGGGTGGGGCAGAATTTTCCAGGTCTGTCCACTTGCAGCTGATTCAACACAGAGCCGGGCCTGAAGATACCAGTGCCACGAAGGCATAGCAAGATCTTAAGACAAGAATTTAGGAAGCAAAGTCATTTGCATAAAACTAAACCGAAAACCACACAGCCATCCACGTGGTTTAACCACCACAAAACAAATGTCCTACTGCAATGCATCTTCTAAAAGCTGAGAAATTAGCAGCTCGGGTCACCAGAGCATCTGAAGTTGGTCATTATGAATCAGTTGTTTAAAGAGATCCCCCCCTGTTCCCCACCCCGTGTTTTCTGGGCCTTAAAAAACATTTCCTGGAATGTGAAGTCAGTGTGTGCTGCAGCTGGTGATGCACCATAATGGCTGGGCTGGGGAGGCAGGTTGCCTCCGTTACAAAGGAGCATGGGTGGCGTGAAGGCAGAGTAGAAAAGAAATGGAGAGCCCTCACTTGACACCCCCTGACCTCAGCCGGTGGAACTGAATGCTGGAGAGCCAGGACTGAAATTGCAGTCACTTTAGATTATTTGGAGCGAGGAGAGGCAGGGAAAAAAGGGTCTGTTGACTACAGGAAGCTGAATTCTTCCTCTGCTGAAAAGCTTATTAGTGGAAGGGGAAAAAGCAATTACTTGGCTTTTGCTAGTTCTCTGTGGCTGGGATTCGGGGCTGTTACAGCAACCCTGTCACCAGCGCTCGGACCTCACCCTGATCCAGAGTATCTATATGGGCTCTGCCCCCAAGCCATTTGGGAGCAGGACTTCTGGGATCCTCCCCCCTTCCAGAAAAGAACACAAAAGGGAGGAGTATGTGAGTGGGTGTGTGTGTAAGAGAGGGAGAAAGAGAAAACGGTGACTTGGCCTGTCTTTAAACACAGTGCTTTTCTGTTGGGTATCATGTTGCCGCTGGGCGGGAAGTGAACAGGGCACTATTTGCCTGGCAACACAGCTATGTGGGGTGTTAGGGGCTGGTTTTGTTTTGTGTGTGGGTTTCCATTTGGTTTTGTTTTGATGAGCTCACTTTTTATCCTTGCTGTGTCTTTTGTCTTAAAATGTAAAGAAAAATTAAACATTGCTCTCAACAACTATGGTGCCCCGCTCACAGTATCCCGGCCTCAGTGTCCCAGCTTTAATTGAGGGAGATTCCTGAGAGCCAGCATCTAGGCAGTGGGGGGCAGGCTCCACCGTCCACACTGCCGATGGCTCCTTTCTCTGCTCGTCTGACTGTGTGAGCATCACCTTGAGCTCTTCTTCCCTCCCCAGCTGTGTCCCTCATCCTCCCCTAGACATGCTCCTTTGGGCTACCTCGCTGTGTGGCCTCAGATCCCTGTCCTTCCCTGATCCCTGGTCTCCTGGTCTGTAAAACTGAGGTGCTTGCTGTCCACTCCACCAAATCTCTTGAGACAAAGGCCAACCCCTCCAAGGCCAGGTTAATGCAAGCAGCCGTCATTTCTCGTTCTTAAACCTATTGCACTCATCTTGTGCTTCCATACCTTCTCCTCTTTTGGACTACCCTGCCTGTTTATCCTTTTCATATTTTCCAAAACATCTAAAGGAATTCTTCTGGTTTTACCACCTTAATTGTATCTAGCTAAATTTACACAGCTAGGCTTTTAGTCCAGTGACTGTTTTTATCTTTTCTTGCTTGTATCTCCATTCTTTAAATTACTGCTCTTTAAGGCTCAGTTTTCTTCTGTCTTCAATTCCTTTCTCCTAGAATATTTCCTATTCTTTCCAATCTTTTCCCAAAGTTCTTTGGTAGTTGAGTCCATCCATAGGCTAACTCCTTTTAGATAGACATGGATCTGTTTTCCCTACCATAACATATATTTAATTTTGATATAATCTTACCTAGGTTTTTATTTTTTTAAATGTTTAATTGATTACTGTCTAAATCATCTTCCTCCTCCTCCTGCCTGAAGATGTTGCTTGGTAAGTGGGGAGTCACTTACTGTATTCTTCCTAATCATTGGGCGATCTCATCTTCCATACTGCGTTGCTCTTTGCCTAGTTCATCTTCACACCTTTGGCAGGTTTTACGTCTTTCCCTGCTATCAATCTTGGCCTTACACAGTGAAACAAAACCTTTCACTTGTTTCTAGTGTCCTTTCCTTACTTGCTTTCTGCTTAGGGTTCATGTTATACTTGGAAAAAGTTGCCCACTTAGGAAAGTTTGGGAAGGATTCTGACTTAAGGATTTCCCAGTCAGTGGATTTCTAGTACTTCCTGCAGTTGTAGCGTGCACACAGAACAATGAAAACATCCAAAATTATTTTGCTACAATGTAATTGTGTGCTACAGATTCTGTAGATCCCTTATCCCTTGTCGCAAATACCAACTCTGTCGGTAAACTGCACCTTCTGCCCAGATCCTTAATGACATTGGCATCTCAAGACGACAATGTTTTCTTTCTTTTGTTTCACATATTTGTTGTTTTCAAATGTTCCCACTGTGAAAGAGTGTGGGCATGAGTCTGGAATTTAAATTACTTATATCGAATTGTTTGCCGTGATGGTCATTACTGTGTGCTTTTGTGTCTTGGAATATATTGCTGTATAAATTTGGGAATACGTAATGCAGTGTGTTGCTTTTCAAGGGTTACCACCTATTCTTGGGTCTGGGAAACACCTTACAGGAGGAAAAGCTAAATGGATGCACACGGAGTCCTAAAGCTGCGTCGGCCGTACAGCTGGTTGCTCTGGGGGATTTAAGAAGGGCTCTTGTAGCTAAAACCATTGCGAAAGGGATGTGGGGTTGGCATTTTGTTAAACCCTAGAAAAAGACCATTGTACAGGATCCAAACTTAAAAATATATAGAGGCTTTGGATTCAACTACTGGCATTACTTTCGAAGTTTCTGAAAAGGAGGAGGAGGATCCAAGAATTTTTCTCTCCCTTTGGGCACCAAAGAGCCGTATAAGGTGCCTATTAAAAATGACAACAGTTTTAACAATTCCATCTGCTTTTCCCTCCATGAATGCAGGAAAGCTTTTGAACATAAACCTTTGGATTTTTCTCCGTACCTCAGCTTCCTGCTTCACTGTCTTTGCAATTTCCTAGGAAATGTCAACTGAAACATGCTGCCTCTGCTGCCTGTTTGTTTCAGACTGAAGCAGTGTTTGGGGACTGGATGGTTTTGGAGAGCGGCCCAGTTTTTGACTTTCCATGTGTAGATGCATCCTGAAATGTCTCAGGTCTGACCGTAAATGCTCCTGGCGGAGTCAGGCTTTTCTCCGCTGGCACCGGGCAGTGCGTGGTAGGCACCTGAGGACTCCCCAGGATGCTTGGAGATGTAAGAGTCTGCTTTCAGCCACCTCCAGGGTTCGTACATGTTTCTAGCGTTGCATTCGTGAATGTGCAATCCGTAAATACGCAGTGACCTTTTGTGTACGCTTGGGTCTGGCCAAGGGAGAGCAGGTTGTTTTCCTGGGTGCAGCATCGCCCGAAGTTGGCCTGATTTCTGTTCCCTAGATTTGGTTTGGAAAGTGTAAGCCTTTGTTTGTGCTTTGTTTTTATGAATCAGCTTGTTTTACCAGCTGTGCATATAAGTGGCTTATGATCATGCAAAACAAAGCTCCTTGACAGTCAGTCCCTCATTCTGCCGTCCGCCAGTGGGGGTAAACTAGTATTTCTGCCTGAATTCTGTGCTTCTCAGAGGTAAAGCTGTTTCACGAATAGGTTAGAGACACTTCAGACACTGTGGGCTTAAAAGTGAGGCAACAAACAGGCTGAAAATTCAGGTTCCTCATTTGAACCCTCTTGTGACTCAGACCTCTGGAGTCATAGCTTTATTTTTCTCGGCTGTGCGCGATTTATTTCACTGGTCAGAAACAAACTGTTTACCTCTTTCTCTTTCAGTTTGCTTTTTTGCTTATCTTTACTCTAGATATTCCACCGTTCCCTTTGGCATTGTCAAATTGTGTCTCCCCAGCCTTGTGAATGCCTCGGTTCTGCATGGCCACCCCTCCACCTCTCCTTCCCTTGCTGTCATTCCCGTATAGATTGCATCCATCACCGCTGACGCTCCCGTTACGAGAGCCATCCCGCAAGGTTTCACTTATACCCATTAGGTTCTAATCACCATCATTTAATATCACTTCTGGTACGTCCTGTGCATTTCCCATACACCTTCATCTGTATACAGAGGCTTAAGTACACTTACGGGCCTTCCTTGACTGCTTTTTCATCCATGTATTTCCAACATTTTCCAATTTAAAGAATAAATAAGGAAACACACCATAGAATTTTTTTTTTTTTTTTGCATGAAGCATAAGATCTCTCTCTGACAAGCCAAGTCAGTTTCAACTCAGAAGGAGATACCAGTCTTCTTTAATGGAAACTGCTAATTTTTTTTTTTTTTAATTTACTCTGTTGCTATCACGCATATGTGTTTATCTGTCTTGTCTTCTCCCTTCCGACCATGGAAGCCTGGCAGTGTTTATTTCAAGCAGGGTGTTATTGAAAGACAGATGCTTGTAGGGACTGCTCAGGCCTCACACCTGGAATGTTAAAAAGCTTTCAGGCAGATCTGTTCTGTTGCAAAATGTCCCCTTCTATAGAGAAAGGGGATAGGCGGGAACGGGTACCCTATCACGGAGGCGTCCTTTCTTCACCCCCACCCCCACCCCAGGTATATGGTCATGAACTCCCAATTCTGATCATACATCCAGACACCCTAGATGTTGCTTCCAAATCTACAAAATGGTTTATTCTGATGAGTAAGCACATGAAGCCCCTTCTTGCTCCTTCAAGACCCTCTTCCTGCCACTAGCACTGGTTTTTTTTTTGCCTTTACCTGTCTTCTGTCTTAAAGACATTACCATTTCCTCTCTCCCGTCCTCCTGTCTTCCTCAGTGGCATACTGAGTTAGAATCATTATTTTTCTTGACTACTTTGTTTTCAACTGAAGTGGGGGGGGCACCCTTCTTGGTATCAAGGACCTTCTCTTTTGCATGCCTCTTTCTTCCAGAACATTCCAGTTTGGTGTGAGGTTAAACTGTGCAAAATGCTGTTTGAAAGAAAGGAGAAAAAGAGAAAGAAACTTGTCAAAATGCATTTGTTAGATCACATTTTAAATGAAGTACAATTGAAGGTAGTTTTTGTCCAAAGAAAGGAAAAACCCCTGCAAATCCGCTGAGCTCCCAGAGAGCGCGCCTCCTTTGTCGTCGCCCTGACATTGAAGTGTAATTTTTCATGGTTATTTGGACTGGAAAATGGGGGGGAAAGGGAGAGATGGGCCTGCGATTATTTCCCATAAATGACAACACAATCACATCACGCTCCGCTACGAACATGCTCGGGGAATTTGCCTTTTTCACATTTCATGTGTGAAAGTAACAGCAACAATCATGGCTGTGTAGAAATCCAAGGGAACTAATCCCTGATGAATTCAGTTTACTTCAGAGTCCGGGGACCTAGCTGGGTTTCTTATTTGGTGTTGTATTCTGAGACCCTTTCAGGGTTAGGTTTGTATGTTACAAACTGGAACTCACACCTTTCAGTTATTTAAAAAAAAAACATCTTCCCGTGAATAGCCACCAGGCGAGTCAGCGACATATTTAGTTCCGTTGTGCTTTGTTGCTGCGCGTTCACTTTCATCCTTTCTGCGTGTCTGCAGGGGGCAGCCCAGGTGCTTTTGCTAAGAACACAGATAAATGGAACTTGTTGCAATGCTGGCTCTAGGCGTTTCCTCCCTTTTTCTCCTCTCTTGACCCCCACCCACCCCCGTAATTCCAGTGTGGTTTTCACAAACTGTTCAGATGACCAAGTGGCCTTGCCTGGGAGAGGAAAAATGGCAGGACCCGTCCCTCGCCACACAACGGCAGCATTTTTCACTTCTAGCTCTGGCGTTCTGTGCTGTTCCCGCAGGAGGGGCAGCTCAGAGAGGGGAAATACTCTCTGGGAGGCCTTAACAGGCTGCGGCCACTTTGGACCCGTAACAGGCTCTCCTGTCCGTGCTCGAGTCAGAGGTGACGTTAAGTAAAAAGGCAAAGGGAGAGGCTCCCCCGGGCGTGCTCTCCGGTGGAGCTGGACTGCGCCCAGCGGGGTCCGAACACCAGGCCGCAGCCCGGCCCTGTCTTCCAAGGCTGCCTCTCTACTCACAATCCCCATTTTTCTTGTTTCTGTAAACACTGGTAAGATCTTCAAATATACAAAAGCATAAATGGTCTCTATTCTCCAATTAGTCATTTTTAATAATACCCCGAGTTGCCTTCAGAACGTTGCTTCCTACTGCCCCGTGCCAAAAGGCAGGCTTGGCAGCGCGGCGGGGCAGGCAAGAAGGTCAGGGTGGGGCCCTGCAGTGTGGGCTGTCCCTGCAGGGCCCGGAGGCTGGCCGCCCTCCACCGCCTTTCAAGCTCGGCCAGAAACGCCAGGCGCTGTGGCCCCGGGTGTATTTGGCAAATGAGCACCTAGTGGTAAAAAGAATTCTGGTGGTAAAATGATTGCTTCAAGGAGCCATGTGAAAAAGAGTTCCTCACTGGCGCGAGGGTAACTTTTGGAGGGCTGAAACATGTTTGTGTAAATGTCATCTTGGAGAAGACAGTTTTGTTTAAAACAAACTAGCAGTTTTGGCCTTTTTTTTTTTAGCTACCGGGGTGGGAAAATCAGCCTTTTTTTTTTTTTTTAAGCCACCAGGGTGGGAAAATTACCTATAAGAGTGTGAGGCGGGTCCCTGCCCATTCATACCAGCCGGTCGTGAAGGGTCTTTGGCAAGGCTGGCAGAGAGCTTAAATGGGTGATAAAATGGCAGATGGTCAAGGCAATGGCACCCCTTTAGGGAGAGACCTACCGCTGCCGTTCCCACAGTCTGTCCCTTAGACACAGGGCAAGGGGTCCTACCAAAGAGGCAGACTATAGAGAGGCCCAGGCCAGTTTGCCCATCATCCACATGGAGAACATACTTTTCATGGAATGCCTTGGGCTTTATTGGTGCACTGGAATTCTAAGTCCATTGGAAAAGACATCTTATCCCGAGGAGGTGGGTAAGTCGTCCACTGGTGATGAATGAACAGATGCTCCAGCTGCAGAGTCCCTGCCCCCCACCCTCCCACACACATCTGCACATATCTTCAGCCCTTTAAGGTTTCCTGCTTGGGCTATGACAGGTGTAGCTGAAGAAGTCCCACTCGTCAATGTTGATTTGGACCCTCTTGTGATTTGGCCATTTTCTTGATAGATCTATATAGCCTCTTAAGAGGTAGAAAATGGAATGGGCAAAGTTGGTCAGCAATTTAAAAAAATATTCAGATGATTATCCACACAGGACTTCCATGTAGATTTGAAAATTCCCTCTTCTATGTGCGTATGTGAGAAGACGTAGTGTCCTTTACTAAGATGCTAAGTATAAGGTATGTTAAGGGAACAATTTGTATTTGTGGTAAGCAAACCCACTTTAAGAAAAAATTTCTGGGATGCTAGGATATTGTTGCCCAGAACATGTAATTGCTGTAAGTTACCTCTCAGGCAGCTTCAGCCCAGCCAGCTTTTCGGGGCTGGAAAAACTCGATGGAATAAAACCAGCAAGTTAAACATTTGAGAAGATGTATTTGGAAATGTTGCAGAGTAGCTTATTATGTTTGGGATCTGGGTGTCACTGTGCAGTAAGGATATAGCCCAGAGCATAGGTAAAGTCACCTACTGGTAGGACCTCTGGTCACTATTCATTGAAATTCCATTTGCCAAAATGTCATGGAAGGAGAATGACATACCTAGTGGCCCACTCCTGTGGGTGCAGCCACAAATGTCACCGCCACTAGCCTCTTCCTCTCTGGCTTAGAGAAGACAGAACTAGAAGTAACAAGCTGGGAACTACATGGTTGTCTGTCCATCAGCATTGTTACAAATTTCTGTTGTAGCAGAATTTTAATGCGCTGGATTTTATTTGAAATAAGTGGTCTAGGCCTTGGTAGTCATCTTTTATATTGTGGGATTGGATTCGACCTGTATTTGCAAAATAAAGCATACATATTCTGTAGAGTATTTGCAGCCAGGAGAGGTTTCCCAAGATGCTGAGAGGACTAGACATGCTAGAAAGTGTTCTGCCCTCATTTTCCAGTTGTGCCAGCCGAGGCTTAACAAGGACAACCGACTGGCCGGGGCATATAGTGAGTCTCAGAGTCTGGCACCTACACAGCAGTTAGAGGAACAAGATGATGTGACACAATCAGTCCTTTCTGCCACTCACCACAGAGACACCAGGCAACGCCACTTGTAGCTGCCACCCTCCATGTCACTCCTGCTGGTCAGGGTCTGCCGGGGCCTTTCCCGCCTGCTTCAGTGGTGGTCGTCCTTGGGTTACTTAGGTTGAAAATGGAGAAAGGAAAAGCTTTAACCCTATCTTCAAAGTAAGCAGATTGGTAATTTTGTTTTTTCAAAGAAGAGGTCCTATATACAATTAAAATTTGTTTCTGGTAAACCTCATTCCAGGAAAGATGAGCTTTTAACAAAAGGCTTTTGACAGCTGCAGGCTATTTCATTTTTTTTAATGCCGAATGAAAAATCAATACATTTTTCTGGGTTATACATATTCAGAACAGGCCTGATATTTCCATTATAATGGAAAGTGGGTGTCTGTGCACATCTCGCCTGTCAGAGCTGCACCGCCGCATTTTCCAAGCCACTGCTAAATATTTCAAACCTGATTTGATTGTGGTTCATGACAGCTAATGTTTCTCAGCTCTTGAGCCTGCCGACAGGCAAACGCACTTTATTTCACCCCCACCCTCTAACATCGCTCCCTCCAAAGAAAAAGGAAAGAACAATTTCATTCTTCGGGGATCACAGATTGGTGTATTATTTAAGTAGCATGATCATGCTAGAGCCTTGGGTACAGACACCCTGATTCTTAGGAGAATTTCCAAATTTCTATCACATTTGAGGCACTGTGGGGGCTTTGTCAGGTTTGGGGAAGGTTTGAATTAATCTGCATTATCCTGTTAAGAGTTAGTAACAGAGGGACTAGTCTTAATCATTGATTGACTCCCCTTTCCTTCAAACCCGTAAGCAATTTGTAAAATACCCCCAATGGACGCGTCGCGAGGGCCCCCGTTATTTGGCGGAACAGTACCATTTTTTAACTGGAATGTTTTCTTGGGTGACGTGTCACACATTCAGGGCACGTGTGCAGGGGGGATGAATGCTGACTTCGTGACGATGCCACCTCTATTTTTGGCTTCTGCCTGGTGCTTCTTCCACAAACCAATTTCCAGGTTGTTCATAAAATTGTTACAAATCCCCAGGGGTTGCCAGTTGGCACCTGCGCCTCCTTCGGGAGCAGACAGTTCGCCACAGATGGGAGAGTCATGCAGTCACCTTTACCCAGATGCTAAGTGTAAGGTGTGTTAAGAGAACAATTTGCGTTTGTGGTAAGCAAAACCACCTTGACTGAAGGGAAATTTTCTGGGACTGTGATATCATCCCCTTAAAAATCTAAGCTGTCTTAGGAACCTTTCCCTTTTAGAAGCCATTTATGTGCTGGAATTCTTACACCTGAGGGCTGAGCCCTTAGCCAGGAGATGTGAGCGCTGGGAGAGGCGTAGGCTGGGTGTGGCCCAGTGCCAGTAACTGCTGCCTGGGACAAGGAGGTGGTGCTGGAAAGGGAGTTTTTGAAGGACTTCAGTGAGTGATTTACATGGAAGTGAAAGGCAGAGAGAGGGACACTAGGAAGACCTCAAAGTCTTCTAAGAATTTGCTTCTATTTCGCTAGCTCTTCAGCGGTAAAATACATACAAACAAGACAGAGTGCCCTAGTTTGAGGGCTGCTGTGGGATGTAACCATGGAAGTGGGCTTCTGTGGGGGTTTTAAAGGTACCTTCTCTGGCATCTTCTAAAATACAGATCTGTCTGGGGAGCACTGGGCTTGCTACCTCCCACCAAGAGCCAGGGCAGGGCTCGGGGAGTGGCGAAGACCTCCCCTCCCAGGTCCTGGCCACGCCCTTGGGAAAGCATTCCTGGTGTGCTCTGGCTGGGCTCTGAAATATTATTAAATGCTTTAAGGAGAAGATGGTTTTGATTTGTCTGTTTTCGCCTTCAGAATGGCATGGTGGCTGTTGTGTGCTCTGGTGAAGGAAAGCAGGAAAGCAGCCTCTTCCTGAGTGAAAGACAGGATTTTCCAGATAAAACTGATGGTCGTTCCATCAAGTCTTCACTTGTTCCTACCATCTGTCAGTAGCTGATATTATAGAAAAAAAAAATCTTCGCCTTCTGTAATGACCCCAGCCAGTTGCCGCTGACTCGAGGAATGCAATCTGTGATGGGGGCTGGAAAACTCCCCTCCTTTCTGTCAGCACATGTGTATGAAATATACATTCCAAAAGGGAACAGGGCTAGAGAGCAACCCCAGGAGCTTAACGTTTGGACGTGGTTGTCCCCTTCAGAGCCGGGTGCCATCTCCTGCTTCCACGTGGAGACCAAGCCCTTCTCATGGGTGCCCAAAGCCTGGCTTTTGGGGAGGGGGCTTGCTTCATGCTTTTGGAACCAACAAAACACACCCTGCCTGCAAAGCATCGTGGGCTTGAGCTGTCCAGATGAATTTGCAGTTTGTATCCCTGTGTTTTAATCATTTCTCTACCTTTATTGGTATTCAGAGCTCATGGTTTTCTGGTTACTGACAGCCTGGGCTTTCATCCATTTTAAAGAGCTATTTTTCCTCTTGCTGTTGATGATGATGGTATAGAGACAGATGGCGTAACTGCTTATGAATGTCCTATTTTATTTCTCCAGGACCAGACAGTTCACTTGCAGACATACATTATTTCCACACGCTCAGGTTAGGTGGCCCAGCCAGGCTCCTCTGCCTCCCGTCGCCAGCTGCCCTTCCGGGCCTCGCCATGCGGATGGCGACACCTGTAGGTCACGCGTGGAACTGCAGGGATGCTCCTGCTCAGCTGAATGGGACGTGGTTTTTAGGGTGGGGGTGAGTGCGCTCATCCCCTTGTAAAGGGAGCTGGCTTATCCAGGATTTTCCTAATCATTTCTTCTTCCACCACGCGTATAACAGCCTTTTAGCGAATGAGTCACAAATGATAACATTAAACCTAGGAACTCAAGAAGACGACTTGATTTGTAAATCTTGAAGGAAAAAAAAAGGAAGATAAGCAAAATAAGTTCCTGAAATAACCTCTGTCGTTTACCCTCTCATTGGAAATCTGCCTTCATTTTCTGCTTGCAGCAAGGCAGGGAAGGAAGGAAGCAAAGGCTGGCTGGGCTCATGGAATATCCCAGGAATATTCACAGAGCACTGTGTGCTTTCCTTGTTTGTTACATCAGTGATAGCCTTATTCTTTACAGTGTCTATCTTCTCAAAACATGTCTTTGGAAAGGCTCAAAGAACTGGGGTCAGTGCCAGGTGACCGTGAGTTCTTAACTTTCTGCTCCAATAGCTGCAGGCCACAATGCGCAGGCCTTGGCGATGGCCTCCCAGCAGGTAAATTCCTTCCCTTCTCTGCCAAGTGGCACCTTCAGACACTGTTCATCATACTAGGGTGATCTCTAGTTTGTAGGTGTCACACTGTTTCCATTTAAGGTGAAAAATGTATGTGTGCTAGAGAGGAGGGGCCATGAGCTACCTCTTTGCCTATTTTAAGAGACCTAGCTGATTTGTGTAGACTTGATTTAATAATACTGATTGACTGAATGCTGGTACCACCATTAAAAGATGAATTTTATAATTATAGCATGGAACAGTTTTATTAAAAGCCTAAAAATGTGCATGGAACCTCCTACCTGGACATAATTAAGATAGAACACATATCATACTATGTAACTTGCCTGTTATTACTCTACAATTACACGTTTTCTCTACTAAATGATGTATGTATATCTGACTGACTTCAAGCTATGATTGTCTGATTTGTTCCATGTTTGAACTAAAGGTAGGGTGGGGAGACTTGTTAACTTTACTCTGCAGTGAGACAAAAAGGAAACAAATTACATGTGGAGTCCTTAGTGGGAGATGAAAATAAACAATAACTTATTTCATCCCTGTTTCCAGTGACCACATCATAAACCCCCTACTGTGTAGTCATGAAGAAAGAACATTCCCTGACCTAGTTCAGCTTTCCCAGTCCTTGGACCTCCATTATCCTTTCTGGAAGAGTTAGGAAAATCTGATTGATCTTAGATGGTTTGTAAAACATTCAAGGAAGAAAGTTATCTATCAGATTTTCCTTATTCCTTGAATGTTCTACAAACCATCTGAGATCACTTTACTTTGCATTCCTTTTACTTCCTTTGTGAGATAAAATTTGGAGGCTATTTTCTGGAGGGTCGGGGAGGGCGTGACACTTTGAAATGCTGAAAAGTAGAATTGGGGGTTGGAGAGACCTCTGGTGGTGTTAGAGCCCCAGTCCACGGTTCTGCATTGGACCCCAGTACCTAGTCCCTGCTGGAGTCTGGTCTAGTGACAGATGTGGGGGCCTATGCTCTCAGACCTCTGCACCTGGGAAGGCATGCTCTCCAAAATCTCCTAATAATTTCATCCTTATGAGAATGACTTTGACCTTGGTTTTGTCCACTTCATTCATTCATTTAACCTATTCTTACCGAATGCGTGTTTTGGATAATGATCCAAGGGGCCAAGACAGCAAGAGACAAGTATCCTCCTTTTTTTCCCTCAGCATCTGGAGTATCTTATCCTCTTCTTCCCCACTTGAGCAGATGGCATTTCACTTCATAATTAACCTAGTGTTGGCAATGGTCATTCTTCTTCCTTCACTATAGCACTGTGTGCTGAGCTGAAGAGACATTTCCTGGGTTCATTTTAAACCAGTAGTGAGTAAAGAATGAAATGACTTCAAAGTGAAAGTGTATGACTGTTGTAAATTTTTATCCCTTTCTCTGCAAATCTTGCTTCCCACCGCTGCCTCTTGGCATGCCCACAAGATGCCATTTGGTTTCTAAAACTCTTTACACTGCTGAAATCATGTCACCGATATTCTGTGACTCTTCAGAACGTGAATGCAAACAGCTCCCACCACAGTCTGACACATGCATGGTCACTGCAAGCTCTATGAGGGTCAGTGATTGGGGCTGGTCTAGGCCAATGCCAGGACACTCTGGGGATGGAGCTAGGCAAGAAGTGAACATATGGCCACTTTTTTTGCATTTTGAAATGTAAAAAACATACATGCAACTTAGGGATGATGCAGATGGAGCTAATTGCTTCAGCAGGGTTTTTTAGTTAGGAAAGCTCAAGTGAAGCAGTCAGAATCCATCTGGAAATATCTAATGGCCACACGTCTGGAGCAAGTCACAACCTCACACCAAGTGTTTACCTAGAAGGAAAATCCCTGCTCCTCACCCAAACTTCGGTATATCCTTAGTGCCGTCAGCCTCTCAGGGACCACGGGGAAGAGAGGAGGGACAGAGTTGTTCGGATTCATTGGTGTCTATGTTTTGTGACTGGTAAGTCTTTGAGGCCAAGAGTGCTGCTGCTTTCTATTTTTAATCCTTGACATTTTTGTTTTTCTCCTATTTCAGAAGAAGCCATTGAAGATGTTGAAGGACCCAGTGAAACAGCTGCTGATCCAGAGGAGCTTGCTAAGGACCAAGAGAGCGGAGGCGAGAAAGACCAGAGCAAGTGGACAGGTAGTGTGCGTGGCCGCCCTGGAGCCTTCCGATATTTCCTCCCCTGGAAGGATGAGGCTGACCAGCCAGGGGGCAGATACCTCCTTAATCTACCCAGGAAAACTGTGTTGGCTTTGGGACAGTGGGAGAGGGATTTTGTTTTGCTTTTTTAAGTCGTCACCTTCATTCTCCTTTATTATATCATGTGAAAGAATGTTCAAGTTTTGTAAGTGGCCCAAAAGCCAACTTCCTTATTGAGCATCCAGGTGTCAGGCTCTGTGCTGGGACATCTGGGTTTTCGAGGTAACATTTCTTTGCTAGCTCCTCAGTGTTGTTCATTCCTTCCTCTCTGGAAGGTCCAGTCCCCTATGCCACCTAATCCCAAGGCCAGCAGAGGGATTTGTTATGTGGAATTTGATCAGGGTCACCTGTGATTGTCGGCTTCGAGCTGCTCTGAGGGAGTCAGCAGTGAAGGGTGGTCTTTGTCCTGCATTTGAGGGCCGGGGCAGGGCCCTGCATATTCTCATGTCCTACGCCTCTCCCAGGGCGAGCACCCACATGCTGAAATCCACCCAAAGGGGAGACAGGCAGTGCAGCCAGGCAGGAGGCTGTCTTACCGAAAGAAGAAGAAATTGAAGAAGCCAAGACAGGAAATGGAATTAATATTTCTGGAAAAGCCGGTATTGAGAGAAGGAACGGCCATTTCTCAAGACCATAAGATTTGTGTATTGAGAGGAAGAAGAACTGAGACTAAGAGGAACAGCTTAGGTGTTTTGCAGAGAAGCAAAGTCGCTTCTGAGAAGACTTACGGGGACAGATAAGTCTCCTAGAAAGTACCACAATAATAAGAGGAAATGATACGACAAGCAACAAAAGTTACTTTGGTTGCTCAACCTAATTCTTACTACCATTATTAATATTATAATACTTTGATATTCTTGAGAAAATATTTACCTCCTGGAGTCTGTATTGGTTGTGACTTTGTTACTTTTCCAGGCACAACTGTTCTTAAATCATGCTCAGTGCTGGCCTTCACTATTTAAACAAGATAGAATCTTGGAGAAAGGCCAGAGGAGAGCAGTGAAAATGACTGAAAGGCTGAGAAATATTGCCTCTGAAAAGAAGAAACTGGGGTTATTCAGCCTAGAAAAGAGAAATTCGAGAGGCAGCATAATAGCTCCCAAATACCAGGAGGGACAGAATAGAGTAGGTGATGTGCCACAGCGCAGTGTTTCCTGGAGACAGAGATGGGCCGTCACCGCGGCAGGATGAATGGATGGGTACACCAGGTAGACTTTACCGTTCATGCTGCTTAGTGTCCCCTTCCAAACTGGCCTCTGTGGCGTCCAGAGGCCTGTACTCCAGATAACACCAGGGGCTAAGGTCAAACACTCCAGGAGGATTTGTAAGGTAGGACCAGGGAATAGAGGGTGGACATCTGTGCTCAGAGGCCCTGAACGTGGTCGGAGAATATCCTCTTGCAGTGCTTTGCCTAGACCAAGATCCCAGCGTATGCTGTAATATTTAGGTGAGATCTAAACAAACAGTTCAGAAGGCTATTAAACATACTGCCAGGTGAGCTGGGGAAAAGGATTTCACAAACATAGCTTGAAGACCTGGAGACCTCTAGGCCATCTGTCCTTTGTTGTCACCATTTGGATACTTGATTTCTAATCCTGAGTCTGCCACTTACTGTGTGACCTTGCTCAAGGTACCTTAACATTTCTGTGCCTCAGTTTCCTTACATGAAGTGGGGATTAAAAATAGTATCCACTTCCATAGGATTGCTGTGAGGATTATTTGAATATAGGAAGCTCTGTGTAAGTAGTTTGTTTATTTAATAGTTTAGTGAAATAAGATGAGGAAAACCAGTTTCAGTTTCTCTTTAGGTCCTCATTTGGATGTAAACTGTTGCTAGGCAGCATGTGGCTTCTGGTAATTTGGGGAAGCTGAGGGGGCAGCAACATACCAGGATTTAGTGGGATCCTTCAAATGATATTTGATGGATATGTTTTCCTGCATTTTGCATGCTAAGGACACTATGAAAACAATAAAAAGTAGCCACCATTTGCAGAGGTCCTACTGTGTGCACTGCCCTGTGCTGGGCACTTTATATGTGCTTCACTAATCCTCACAAACAGTTTAGGGCAGGCTTTGTTGAGGGTGGTTCAATTAAATCTTATTCAACGTGTTTATGATTCAGTGGGAGTGTGTCTTCATCATGCTAGTGCATGTGCTAGGCAATCAGGAGACAGCTAAAAGATGTAAAATGAGCACCATAAAAAATGAATATCCTTAATAAGGTCCCACTTTCTCATGCGTTCATTCAAGCAACAGGCTTACTTAATCTTTATCTCCGAAAGACAGAGAGAAAAAATATGAGTGAATGAGTAACTCAGAAGTGCACCTTGCCAGTTACACAGTAGTAAAGAGAGAAGGGAAAATTCTTCCCTGATTCCTGCAAATGATCCTCTTTTGACCCAAAGCATAATTTTGTCTATAGCATCTGAGTGTGTAATGACAGGCTTTATTAAGGTACTTGGGCCGATTTGATCTTGGAATCGATATAGGTGCCAGCAACCTTTTCTGAGCTTTCTTTTGGATCCTTAGTGTTTTATAAAAAGTATCTCTGTTTGTTCCATTTACTCTCTGCATTGAGCTGTTCCTATCTGATTAAATGTGATGAGGAGTGCTTCCTCCTGGCAAATAAATAAATAGTGATTTCACAATTTGCTATGTTGATTAGTGGCTGTTCGTGATACAGATTAATAATATTTGAAATGGGCCTGGATAATCGGCATTTTCTCAGCTATCGATTATGTAGTTTGGGGGTTTGTGCAAGAATGAATAATCTTTACTAAAAATTTTTAGCCATTTATTTTTATGTCGGAAGAGGACTCCTGGTTTCCTTTTTTAGGTGTCCCTCTTTGGGATTCTTTTATTTAGATGTCAGGTCTTTTACTTTGGGTGCCAGCAAGACAAGTAAGATAGTGATCTGAATCATGGCAGGGTCAGTTCCCCAAGCAGTGGCTGAGCCCTTGCCCCGTGCAGGGCACCAGGGTAGAGTTCCACTGATGACAGGTTTGGTGAGATTATAGGACTTGCCTTCAGGGAATGTAATGCTCTCCTGGGGATTTCAGGAATGCCATAGTCATAAGAACAATATTACTATAGATGAGTGCAATCCAGTGGAAATTTCTTTATTGATAGAAATGTTCTGCATCTGTACTGTACAATACAGTAGCCACTAGCCTCATATGGCTATTGGGCACTTAATATGTGGCAAGTACCAGTGAAGAACTAAACTTCCAATTTTATTTAATTTTTATGAATTTAAATTGAAATAGCTACATGTGAAGCTATAGATACACAGAAGGAACAAAACTAACCTAGAAAGAAAGTACCACAAGTATAGTAACTTTCCAGTTATTGTAAAGGCTGCATTAAGATCTAACTCTGTTCTAGAGCTTCACACCTGTCCTTCCCAGCAGGTGTGTCTTCTATGGCTCACAAGCACTGCTCCTCATGGCCCTTCGTTTGGCCATGGGAGGTCACTGATGGCAGGGTCAGTTGCAGCTTCATCTGTTTATTTCAATCTGCCATCATAGTCTGTGTGTGCTGTGATGTGGGGAAAATGCTGGGCAGCACCGCTTCCTATACATTACCTCATTTGATTCTCACTCCCACTCTTTGAAATAGATATTATAAATAACTGCTCTCCCACCCCACCATCTTGCGGATCATGAAACTGAGCCCTTGAGAGTTCAAGCAAGCTGCCAAAAGGTACACAGACAGATTCAGATTTGCATACTGGCTTTGCCACTTAGTCTACCTTAGGGCAGATCCCAAGCTCTTACCAGTAAGCTATACCACCTCTCAGAAAATGAACTTGTTCAGTCTGATCGTTTGATCTAGTTTTCATCTCTCCTTAAGTTTTACAGTGATGACAGTAACACAGTAGCCACTTGTGTGTTCAAAATGAATTATCAACCATAAATGTACCCTGGAGTGAGCCAGTGTTGTGCTCAGTCTGAAAGCTGGCTGGTGACATGGAAAAAACACTCTAGCTTTGGAGTCAGGAAGCCCACCAGCTAGCAAACGACCTTGGTGGAGGCACTTGGTCTCTTGAAGCCTCAGGTGTCTCGTCTGTGATTCATGGACAAGTTATACCACTGGCCCCAGCCACCTGACGTTTCCATGATGGCGAGTGGTAGCACATGCACAGGCCTTTGGTAAACGGGGTCACATCTAGTTAAAGCAAGTGTGAAGCACTCTCATGGGCCCACAAAGGGTACAAGAATGTTCTTGGAAGCAAAGCATCTTCCCTAATGCACAGCCATTGCCACTGTCCGACTTTGTGGTTTTCTCTTTTGAAAATGACCCCTTGTTCTCTTTTACCAGAATGGATTTGAGTATGTGTGTTCTAGGCTGAAGAGCCCCCACTGTCAGCAACTGAGCAATGATTAATGCAATGATTATCCAATTAATCATTAATTGTAATAAATTAAGTGATATACAATTGACATGATGCTTTATCACCAATAATTAGGGGGGAAAATGAACTCCTGGCACAGAATCATAGCGAGATGGTTATTTATATCCTGTAGCTACCGTGGTTTCCACCGATAGGGCACCAGGCTGAGTCTTGTTAGGTAATTTGGGACAGGATGACTGGGGGTATTGGTGCTTTTAAAAAATAGTGTGTGGGGGGGGTGTTGTGGACAGAGACTAAATAGCTCAACTCAAAATGACACCATGATTATGCTTCAAAAATCCCTGATGTTCATGTTTATATTTTTTGTCACATTTTGAGTTAGAATTGTAGTTTGAGTGTTTCCCTTTTTCTAGAGGAATGGCCTGAAGGGATTTTACTTTATTAATTTTTTTAAATCCATGATGCTCACCTAACACAGAGCAATTAGTGCAGTGGAGCGTCCCTGATTTGAATCTATGGAAGATTGCTATTAAAGGAGGTATTAATGGGCTGGCAAGGTCCGGGCGACTGTTCGGGGAAAGTATGTTTATGGAATATGGTGCTGGCAGGCATGATTTCAATCGGATTTGACATGTTTAACATAAATGTATAGTGCACGGCCCTTGCTGCATATGAATAATTCTTACAGACCTACTGCCTTTCTAATTACCGAGGTTGAAAAAAAGCAGGTCAGGCACATCCTGATGGAAATCTATTACCAGCCCTCCCCCTATTCTCCCTGTTGTTTACGGCTTTGTATAAATAGAGATGCCTTTGTATGGGGAACTTGGTGCCTGAAATGTAATCTGTGACAGAGAACGGAAAGGGGCTGAAAAAAATACTTTTTTTTTTTTTCAATTTAGTCTATAAAGATAAAAGAAGGTGTGTGCCGAGAGGAAACATTATGTGTTAGCAAAAGCACTGGGCTAGTAGGAGTCAGAAGCCCTGGGTTGGAGGCCCAGCCTGCCACTAAGGTGACCAGAATGACTTTGGGTTTCTGGACTTCAGTTAACAAAATCTGTATAATGGCAGGTTGACTCACATGGGTTCTTACAGTCTGGAACTCCATATAAATATAATTGGAGGGACAGCTGTAGGATAGCATCTTACAGAATATTAACTACTAAAGTCAGAATGCCAGTAACTTTTAAAGATTTTCCTAGCCTAAGGCTAGTTAATATAGATAGCATGGATCAGAAGCCTGCATAAAAGGTTCAAAGAGGCTTTCTCCATGAAAGTTAGACAGCACCAAGCCCACTTTTCTTGGTGAGGTTTCAGAGGACCACATGTCCTTACCTAATTGTGTTACCAGAGCCAGTGTGATGAGGGTATCAGTGGATGAGTCCTTGGAGACTCATGTGGGTACCTTTGAATTGCCACCCATATCCCAGCCTTTGTTGTTGGCTAGAAACCAGACCACTCACCACCACCACACCCCTACAGAAATCTTCTTGACCTAACTCTGTATCCTTTCAGCACTTGGTTCCATCTCTCCACCTCATCTAAAAGTAAATTTGTCTTTGCAGCAGGGTGTGTGTGAGGGAACGCTGGGAGCCTAGCTTGCGAGGCCCCTTTGCGGTTTACGTTCCTGCCAGTGAAGCCATTTTTGGTTTTATGTTTTCACACACAGTTGGGAATTGTGTAGGTCTGTCAGCTTTTCCAGAGTCCACTTGCTTCCCCTTCTCCTGCTCCCCAGGCCATTTTCAGTATAACTTGGCTGCTTAAAGTCACTGCAGGCAGAATTCTATCTCACAATTGAAAACAAACCATGAACTATTTTTATGTTGGGAAGTAAAAATAGATACACAGGGTGTGGCGTATATCTGGACTTGTCTGAATTCCAGTAATTCAAAGGTCTTAGCTTTGAGAATTTATATTATAAGTCATAAGAGACCACATCAATTGACAAATATTTAAATACTTTTTGCGTAGATACCTAAGGCAGATACAGGACATGCTTAAAAAAAGCAACTCACCTTCTAGAAGAGGTGTCATATGTAATCACATAATTATGGCACAGTATAATGAGAATTATCAAGGTGTAGATAAAGGGCAGTGAAAATGTATATTAAGGAGCAAATCATTGTTCATCAGTACAGAAAATACCTTAAAGATTTGCATGTTATTCTTACAGAGTGGCCATGTTAATTTTCTGTGCTTTATTCCAGTTTTAGCTTTTGTGCTGATGGCAAAGCACCTCTGTTATTAGAATCGTGATCATGATTTTTGAAAAATACCATGGTGCCTTTTTCATGGGGATATCCAAGCACTTTTATTAGGCTTTCATATTCTTCTTGGGTCTAGTATTATCTTTATATTTTAGCCTAGAGAACTATGACCCGTAAATTGGGGATTTCTGGGTGCTGTGATCAAACTCCAATTTGCCTTTTGTGTCAAAGATATATTCCCCACATCATAAAGCTAAAGAACATCTAACATTGTCACTTTCACTTATTATATGAAGACTGGAGAACTTGAAGATTCTATGCTTCTCTAGTTGTCCAACAGAATTTTCAGCTGTGTATTGTAAGCTGAAACGAAAAAAATTCATTGATTTTTGTAATTCCCAGCACCTAGCAAGTACTTAATACTATGTTGGCGTTTCATTAGCAATCAGTTGGTAAAATAGTATGGCATAAATACTTTCAAGTTATTCTACTTTCTAGTAGGATTGTTTCATCCTGCGATACAGAAAAGACAGATTCGGAGTGTCTGGTGCTTGTCCTAAAAACCAGGCATCTCCCCTCACTGTATGGTTATATGGCCCCATCAGGACCCATATTATTTCCCAGATAGGTCTAAAAATGAAGAGCAACAAATGTTTGAGCTTTCACCACGTGCTGGACTCTGGTAGGCTTCATATGCCTGATCTCGCACTAGCCTAACAGAAACGTAGATACTGTGACACACGAGGAAACTGAAAGCCCAGTGTAGTCAGATACGATGCATGAGGTCACATAGTGAAGATCGAAACCAAGGTGTGACCAACACTACAAACCACTGTGCTTTATTACTCAGAAAGGGGGACTGATGCCTTTGCATAAAGAGAACTTGACCATAGGAAAACAGCCTGTGAAAAACATCAGTACCTGAGGAGTGCTAGAAGGTGTGCTAGAACCACCTCCCCAGCTCCTTACACAGAGCAGCAGTCATCCTAGGCCTTTGGAGTGCTGAGAGTGAGATGAGTGTGGGAACTCAGGGGAGACTGAGCGAAGCACTGACGTCAGTATTACTCAGTGCAGGGTTTCCCTCACTCTACTTCCCTTGGTACAGAATACCAAGAGATGTTCCCAGTGTTCTTGGTGCTTGTAAAACTGCAGGGGAAAGTGGAGAATCATTCCCATTTTCCAGGCTTGCAGGGGCCTGAGTGATGTCATCTTTCTTCCTTAAGTACAAATTCTAAAAAGAAACCCTTGATGGATGGTGGGGAAAGTCAATCCGTAAGGGCACGTTTGGCAGTTCTTTGTGTCTGTCACCATGCTGGACACACACAACCAAATTTTAACTAAGTATCTTAGGAAGATAGATTTGGAATGGAGAAAAAACTAGAAGAATGCTGTTATATTCCAATCTCTTGGAGTCTATACTGTGTCGGGGCTCAGAGACTCTAACTAACCTAATTAATGTTTGATTCATTGGAGACTGAATGAGCCTCTCTTAATTAACTTTAGCCTGGTCCCAGAATGACTCATGTTACCACTGGTTTTGAGCTATGTCTTATACCTCTGGATTTTTTCCTCTGTCCATCCCAGGGTCTCTAAGGTTCCTTCCTGCTCTAATGTCTGCAAGTCCATGGTCTTCACATTCCTATAAGAAAGCTAGAGCAAAGCATGATAAATGCAGACCCCAAAGTGTCCCTCGACTGTGGCCACCCAGCCTCACAAGACAGAGTGGCCCAGCTCAGGAGGCTATGCCTGGGAAGACAGGATATTCTGGGGGAGCTCACAACAGGCCATAAGCAGACAGGTTGACTTCATACCTCAAAGTCAGAAATCAGGAGTATTTATTAGGTCCCTAAATTTTGACATGAGCCAGGTTCATGGTGGCAGCCCAATGTCTAGAAGTTATTAAACAGACCAACAGCTGGAGTTGGTCTAAATGTTTTGACCAGTGGTTCATGCACAGACCTGACACACAGGGAGCAAGGTTATCTTGAAACTAAAGTGCAGCATGGCCTTTTGGGAACTGAGATCAGTGTAGTTAAGCGGCCTTATGCATATTTCAATGAGGAATTAGTGCAACAGATTGATGTCTCTGATGTAGGGCTTAGCACTTTTTTCTCCCCACAGACCTAGAACAAGCAGCAGCACCCACCACTCAGCCTCCACCGTGAGTGCCAAAGAGGCTGCTTACTGCGAAAGCAGAGGTCCCACAGCATGGAGCCTGAACCCCCGCTCCCAGATTGCTGACTTGTACAAACGAAGGCTACTATGGATGTGTGCATCCTTCCAGAGCCAAAGCAAAGAGGGAGTTAGGCTGGTGTGGCCTGCAGGTGCCTAGTCCCTAGTCCAGGGAAGCCAGCACTAAAAAGATGTTTGCTCTGTCTGCACGGTGGGAAGAGTCAACAGAGTTTCTCTAGGACATGTGGAAAGAATGGGATTTCTATAAACAGGGCAGTCTGTCATTATTCTGGATTAAACTGCTAGCAATATGTGGAGCTTGTTCCTTGTGGCTTTGAAAATGTGTCTGCATTTGTTCTGGAGTGAGCACATTCCCTGAGGGACAGCCATATTAATCCTTCACCTTTGGCCCAGGGGGATATGTAGGCCTGGAGACCAGGCCTGGCTTTTGTCGTTGAGTTAAGATGAGAGTATCATGTCGTCAGAGTCATTAGAAAGTGGACTGGCAGATCTGCCCATCCTTGCTGGGCCCTCTCATTTAATTCTAGTTAGATATGGCTCCTACCACTTAGAGAACTCTTTGACTCTGACAGCTGTCCTCAAAGTGCAGTCCCTGAACCATCAGCATTACCTGGGAACTTACTGGAAATGCAAATTCTCTCACTCAGACCTACTGAATCATAAACCCTGGGGGGTGGGGCCTACCATCTATGTTTTAATGAGCCTTCCCAGGGATTCTGACACACTGGAATTTGAGAACCCCAGGGCTGAGATCTCAGTGACAAGCATGAGGTTTTGAGATGTATTTCTTCTTCAACTGGACAGTAAGTCCTGGGCCTTGTCGGGTGAGAGAGGCACTGTGCTTTCCTAAAAGTCAGGGAAGGTGCCAGGAGGAGGCACAGGCCCTGAGTCTTGGTAGATGTGGTCCTGGATAGCAGGATTGGGGGTGGGTGGGGGGCAGAGTCAAAGTGAAGAGTGACTGAAGACTTGGAAATCTTTATTATTAATAACACCTAAGAGCTGCTGGATTTTCAAAGTGCTGACCTATCTAGTTCACATTTGAGTTGGAAGAGAAAAATAATTAGCCTTTCCCTGAGTAACTGTTACCACTCATCTGCAGTATAACTCAAATTTTCTTTGAAATCCTTTTTAGAAACTGGTAAGTTGATGAGACCTGCATGCTTTGCCATACCTGTGTAGGCACATTCTATTTTGGGGGGTAGGTGGTTGTACTTCTTTAGAATACTTTCTAGAGATGGATAGGAGTAATGTAGCTTTCCGTTTCTGAGAATAGGCCTCTGTTTTGAATAGAAGGTTCTTAACCCCGCTAGGCTGGATGTTGAGAGAGATTACACCTTAAGGCAGGGAGGAGAGAAGCCCAAACTTCTTTTTAGCCATGGCATGAAGACCACTCCCACTGGGTGTACACGTGCATGCCTCTGCTTCACACAAGTACCCCCCCCCCCCCGATTCCTCTTTGAAACGTCTTTAAGTGCTTGGTTGGAGGCAGAAGAGACCGTGCATGTTTAAAGACCAAGTTGGCAGCAAAGCAGACTCTTTTGAAGGAACCGTTGTTCTCTGTATTAGGGGAGGAAGAAAATTTAGCCAGCTCTCTAGCCACTTATCAAGTGCAGTCGCTCCACAGGAGATGCGAGTAAGAAAGCCCAGCCCGGCCTCTGGGAAAGGAATTGCAAGCAGATGCCAAGAGTAGCTCCACTTTCAGTGACAGTAAGATCACAATGTCCAGAAGCACAGATTACCTTCTGGAAACATCGTATTCCTGCCGTCTAGAGGGAGTATGAGGTCTGGGAGAAGCTGAGGGACAAGGGCTATGGAAAAAGCACATTTCACCTGCATTTAATTATAATTATGAGCTGAATGACCATTTTCAGATCTGGTGAAACATCTATATCTAGTGTGCTGAGGTGGTTAATCCCAACTCAAACATTGAGTATGGAGGTCTGTGAATATTTTCCCCTTAATCAATGGACATAGATAAAAGATTGCTGTAAATTTCTGGGGCAGGTGGCAAGCTGGTTTACGGAACACAAGGCGATGAGAACCTCTGGCTTACGGAAAGTAGCATGAATTAATAATCATTTAATTGGCTCCTCCATTATGTTGCTGGTTTGGGAGATGGAAGTTTAGATGGAGGGGCTGTCAGTGGTACTTTAGCTAAGAGTCTGATGTTGAAGTGGGGTTGGCGGCTGCCTTTGGACTCTCCACAAGGATCAAATGTCAGGCAGCATCCCAGGCCATCAGCTTGCTCACCTTGGGACCCCCGAAAGGAAGAGGATCAGCACTTCAGTGAATACCACCTCCAAGTGCCACTCCACCACGAAGAAATTGAGAAGAAACTTCCCAGCAACGTGGACAGCTCAACACCTGCCCGAGATCTCCGCAAGGGAGGCCTCTGGCCAGAGGAAGGCTGGCCTGCAGCACAGAATGTCCACCATGCCAACAGCTCCACTGGTGTGTTGAGTGATAAGAAAATGAATTTTGCTCAGGAAACACAAAGACTAATTTTACCAGTACTTTGCTTTTCTTGGAGGACAAGTGGATGTCTTGAAAACGGAATATCTTAAAGCTTCCATTGTTAACTTCATTTCTACTTTTTCTTCAGGTTTATTTTCCTTGAGGCAGCAACCCCACACTTTACCTGGCTCCAGAGTTGTATAGCCCATGTCACTAGATGAGAAATGAGCTCTGTGTTGGCATGAAGTCCATTGGTATTGCAAGCACAACTCTTGAGTTTTCTGTGGCCATAATTTCAGTGACTGAGATTTGTAATTTGTTAGTGATGTGTGGGATCGTGCGAGAATTTGTTCTAGGAAGAGTAATTTTATCAGGTGAAGTTATAGGGGACAGTGAATGTTGAAAGCCTATGTTTCTACCATACTTGGCCACTTCTTACCTATTCTTCAAAGTCAGTTGCTTCCTACATGAGGTTTTGCTAGCCATGTGTTAATTATCCTATATGCTTAGAATATAACCAACCCACGTCTTGGCTTAGTGTCATGGCTCATGCCTGCAATCCCAGCACTTTGGCAAGCCATGGTGGGAGGATCACTTGAGCCCAGGAGTTTAACACCAGCCTGCGCAACATAGGAAGACTCCATCTCAACAAGAAATTTCAAAAATTAGCCTGTGTGGTGGTGCACACCAGTAGTCCCAGCTACTTCAGAGGCTGAGGCAAGAGGATCACTTTAGCCCAGAAGTTCCAGCCTGGGTGACAGAGTGTGACTCTGTCTCTTAAAAAAAAAAATAGACAATTTCTTGAAAATGGCACACAAAACTTGCATGAATTCAGATCAGCTCTTTCCTCTTGCCTACTCCCTCTAATTAGCATGAGAAGACAGGTAACTTTGTAAATAATTATTTTTAGAGGTTAAATACTTCCTGAACAGATATGATAAAAAAAGATATGTGGAAGTTGAAGTCTCCCTACATAAATGATTTTTCCCCCTAAGGAAGCCAGGCATTGACAACTATGTTTCTCTTTGAAATGAATTTTTTTTTTGCCTAGAATGTAGTGGAACCTAAGAGAATAGAGTGGGGGACAATCAGGAATCAGATCTGCCTGTCTCAGTAGCTGTGCTTGTCCGTTTCAGTTGGCCAACCCATCACAGTATAAAGGGGAAATGGTGGCTCTCAGCCCAGAAAGCCGACTTTGGAATTTTCTGAACTCTGTGACAGGGACATGCCCCTTCCTGTGCCTCATCAGCAAGTTGGACTGGGCAACCGTAACTCCTGACAAGTTGAGCGAGCACTTTTTCATTCCTCGTAAAGTTTGTGTGGCAAGGGATCCACAGCTCACATCCTGCTAGGTTTCAGTAGGGGTCTGACCCAGAATTCTATTGTCACAATATCCCATTTACCTAGCTTTTTAGTGTATGTCATCTGCATAGCGCATTCACTCCCATGATTTCCCTGCCACATTTTTATCCCCTTTGAAATGCCAGGAGCCCAGCATGTTGCCTGTGGAAGATTCATTGAGATTTTACACATATTTTCATATGACATAACTGCCAAAATGAGAAAAATTGTTTTAACCAGCAAAGTAAAAAATACCACCTGATGTTTTGCACAGTAGGGATCCAAATATCAGCTTTTTCATGGACAGTTGAATTTAAATGCTAAACTTTTTGATTATACTATTAAAAATAACTATATGACAAATTTGGAAAATGCTCCATGATACCATCACTGAAATACAACAATCCTTTTCTTCTAGTCTCTTTCCTAATTCCTATTTTTTTACATGGCTTTAACATGGTATAGTGCACATTTTATCCTATTTCTTTTCTGATTTGCATTCCCAATAATTTTTCGATATTGCTTCATAGCTATCATTTTTAATGTCTTCTAATACTCAACAGAATGGCTGTACCATTGTTTACTGATACCATGCCCTATCATAAGATATCTAGATTGTTTCCACTTCATTTTGTCATTATTGTAAAAACCACTACAGGTACTAACTCTTCAAGTTGTTTGGTTTTTCTGTTGCCAGTATAAACCAAAGGTTCCAGGCACCAATTGTCTAAACAATGTCTTGTCTCAGGAGCACATCTATTTCCATTTCACTAATGTGACATCATAGCAGGATTAGAGTGACCAGTAATTGATTTTTTTAATGGTTTTCTATCTTGTGACATCTCTCCTAGAATTTAAGTTAAAGTTTAGAAAAGCCTTCAAAGCAGAAAGCCACAGTACTTTCTCTCTCAGTGTTCGTACACTGTCATTTACTTGTGCCTACAATGTATGCTAGTGACAAAACTGAAGTAGAAATTGATTTCGAGTCTCTGGCCCTGTTGAAGTTGCATAGAAAGAAGCTCAAGAGAACCGCTGATTGTCCGTGATAAAGCTTCTTCTAGCATGTTGATAGAGAACTTGCACAACTCTTTGCCCATCTAGAGAAATTGTATAAAGACTTTGGGACCATGTCTTGATAGGGATTGACATTTTAATATCTGAGGTCAAGCAAAGGAAGGACCTGTGTCAGCTGCAGTTAACCTAACTCTTAGGAGCAGTTCCCACGTCACCCAGGGAAACACAATGAGATTGTAAGTGGGTGTTTATAGAATCTGCCACAAGGATGGCATAGCTTTGTCTTTAGAGAGAGAGCTAGTGAGCTGCAGGTGGCTAATGTCCATTTCTAGACATATTGATCTAATAAAGATGCAGATTGTCCTGGATAGAAGGAGATGAATCTGAAGTTTGTGCACCAGTGGATGCAGTATTTCATGTTACAGCAGGACTGTTGTGTTACTGGGAAGAAAGAAGAATGAGTGAGCAAGTGCTGATTTTATTTTTTAAAACACTTTATAATGGCTCCTTAGCTCAAGCTCACAAAAGAAGCTTTAGAATTCCAGAGCAGTTTGAGTTAAAAAAAAAAAAAAAAAGGATAATAAAAGTTCCCCTCTCCATGCAGGGGGAAAGAATAGTGGCTTCTGAAACCAGAATTCTCACCTCTGCAACCTCGCCACAATTCATCATTCAAGGAAGAGGATGGGCTCTTTGGTCCTATGAGGAAACTAATGCCGCACTGGGTTACTGTGTTTGCTTTTCAGTTCTGAGAGTGAGATGAGTTGGGTGGTCTCGGCCTCGGTGCCCATTCATCCACACTGCTGAGCAGCTGCACAATTGACTCATTCCATAGTGGGGTGGTAGGCAGATTGAGGGCATTTACAAGGCAGTGTCACAGTCCTTTAAAAGCAGGTGTTTGCCGGGCGCAGTGGCTCACACCTGTAATCCTAGCACTCTGGGAGGTCGAGGTGGGCTGATCCCTGTAGGTCAGGAGTTCGAAACCAGCCTGAGCAAGAGCGAGACCCTGTCTCTACTAAAAATAGAAAGAAATTAATTGGCCAACTAAAAATATATAGAAAAAATTAGCCGGGCATGTTGGCACATGCCTGTAGTCCCAGCTACTCGGGAGGCTGAGGCAGAAGGATCGTCTGAGCCCAGGAGTTTGAGGTTGCTGTGAGCTACAC